>SNQJ01S0094540.1:0-16966 GCA_010110895.2 Picea sitchensis | reverse complement strand
TGATGGTGATGCTCATGATCTAGTCATGAAATAGTCTAGATGACTATATTGATGCTACCGGGTAAATGGTATGTTTTGTGCTCAAGTCCATTACCTGTAAATACCTCTCTATCTAGGAGGGAGTGTTAATATTATGGTAGCTGTGGGAGGTATTTACCTCTACATGTGAACCTGATGAGAATAGAAGACTCCAGGAAGCAAGAGAAACCTTAATGAATTGGCTAATAACCCTAGAAGCCTTGTCGGCTCAAGAATATAATTTATATTAGGCTATTAGCCTCCAAGAGAAGAAGTCGGCTAGAATTAATAATAATATACTGAACACACACATACCCAAAAGGAGAAGTTGGCCCCAGTAAACTGGCAGGATTACTATAAATACAGGGCACCAGATTTTCATTTGTCACATCACAGGACTGCAGTTTTCCCAGTTGGTGCGCACTGCAGTTGCAGCTGGTGCGCAGGTTTGGAGGAGGGTTACAGGTGCAGCTGCAGCAGCAGCAAGTTCAATATTTGGTTTGGATATCTCTTGTCTAGGGTTTGGAACATCTGATCAGTATTTTTTGTTGTGCTATCCTTGGGGAGACATGCGCTGCTCTTTGTTTGGCTATCTAGCCTAGGGTTTGCTTCCGGAGGAATTCTCAAGTCAAGGTTAAAGTGCTCGGAGGGAGGCTTTAGCCTGTGGTTGGGTGACAAGGGTATCATCAATGGTAAAATGAGCACACCATCTTCTATATTCTAACACCTACCTCAAGGTCCCTTCAAGAACTCTTGTTCTACCGCACTATAAGAATTGTTGTATCTACTGCAAATTTTGTGATAAATCCTGCAACGATGTCGTCTAACCAGAAATCTACTGCACGCATAAACTTATTATCAACTCATTGTAACTACGTGATATCTACATCATTCCACTCTAGTTGTCTGATCTGATTTGTAGGATGGTTTTCTTTCAACCTTTTTATGCACTCCTGCAATATATGCGAGAAATCATAGAAAAATACTCCATGCAAGTCGTTGAATACGTACTTGTCCAGATATTTGCATGGTGTCAACTTCGGGTTTCTGTTATCCTTCTGCGCAAACTCCATCTCTGTTTTTTTAAACCATCTCTCTATCTTTGCCTTCATTGGATTCCACGATATCAACATCCCCTTTTTAGATTCTCATTCTCTCAACATCTTTTCGCCTGGTCTGTCATTCTTTTGACATTTCTTCATCAGGTATCATTCACTCAATCCCATCATGTTCCAATAAACCAACAACAAAACCATTTGTTGGTTTGTTGTCTCTTATTCTTCTTAGGATTCTTTCTTGGTTATTTTGATCCTACGTTACTATCATAGATTGACCCTGGCTCAGATTTGATAATCTCCCAACAAAATCCCTCTAAAACTATCAAACCCTCTGGTAGACCAGAAGGAAACATAACACACAGGGTGTACTGCCCAATTTCACCCAAGATAGTTCTATGGGTGGATGCAAGACTTAGGTGTTTGCAACCTGGGAATGAGTGGAGATCTTCAACTGTATCTCATAATATTTATTGATCTAGTCTAACATCTAATTATAGCAGTCATTTTATTCATGCATGTGAAATACCATATCTAAATAGTTAATTCATTCATCTAACATTTACCATTTAACAACAATAAAGACACATACATTCATTCACATAACACAGGTGTTACCGTGGTTCACCCCCTCCTGGGATACATCCACAAAGATTTGTCTCTCAAGATCTTTATTATGGTTCAGTAATATGTCACTCCATGCATGTTTACAATCTTAGATCTTACTCCCCTCAACTGGC
This sequence comes from Picea sitchensis, assembly GCA_010110895.2. Classification (NCBI taxonomy): domain Eukaryota; kingdom Viridiplantae; phylum Streptophyta; class Pinopsida; order Pinales; family Pinaceae; genus Picea; species Picea sitchensis. The sequence continues at coordinate 15,153 of SNQJ01S0094540.1, read as the reverse complement.
TCCTCGATCCCTGTGAGGCTGACTAGATCGCACCAGGATCCCCAACCTATGATCTAACCCTCAAAATCTAGTTTCTCATTGCTTCCATAGCTCACCATCTTACTGACTAGTACAATTCTCTACCATCTCTTGTCCTCTCCTTTCTCTCCCTATCTCCCTCTATCGTCCATTCCATTGGTTCACCCCCCTTACTTCCTCTAAATACTACCTATTTATATTCTTGGCTCATCAAACATTACACTACATTACAAAAACCCTAACCCTAGCATCGTTAGGTATCCCTTGCATGCGCGCCTCATCTACTTACCTTACACGTGCTGATTTTACTTACAGTTGTCCTTTTCTCCTTTCATGCTTATCTTCCCAAAAATAGCCTTTTCTCCTGATTAGGTCTGTCTCCAACAACGACCCCAAACATTTAGGACCCGAAAAGCTAGAAACAAAATTCCAAGATGAAAACTGTATGTGAGCTAGTTGGAAGAGGTGGGTGGCCACTGATATCCACCTAGATCAATCCCCACCCATAGGAAGAAATGGTCTCCATTGCATTGAGTTCCCCCATTATATGAGGAAATTTCTGCTAAATTTGGCCCTAGGTGAGCCACTTTCCTTGGTTCAGGAGTTGTCGCACTTTGAAAAGATAAAGATGAAGACTCTATTGGCAAGTACCCTTGACTTATGTGTCCACGATATGATTAGTGGATTCTTGTTCTATGTAGTCATGGTTGAGCTCTGTCGGTGTCAACTATTTTGTTATCTCTGAGGTGTCCAATAATGGTGGAAAGTATGATTGAATGAGGTTCACATTAAATAGTGGGTGCAAGCCAAGGAAGGGGGGAATGTTGAGCTCAAAATAATTGTCACCCATGGCATTGGTGATGGTGTAAGGTCCATATCAGAGTGGACGAAGCTTCCGATGGGGTCCTGTAAGGCGTTCTTTTTGCAAATGAAACCAAAATTTATTTCCCAACTGAAAATTGTGTGGCACTTGGTGTTGATCATGGAGCTGATTGTACTTCGAATTGGACTTCTGAAAAATATCCTGAACCTATCGGTGGATGTGCTGGATTTGTTCAATGAACCAGGTGGCTTTGTCGAATTTCATTTGAGTATGGGGCACTTCTACTTGTGTGGACACAAGGGGTAGTGCAACATCCATGGGAGCCAATGGTTGAAATCCCAACCCCACCTGAAAGGGAATGTGGCTAATTGAGCTATGTATGGCTCTACTATAACTGTGTTGAACATAGGGAAGACTCTCATCCCATATGCACAGATGCTTGGAATTGTACATGCACAAGATATGCATGATCATCCTGATGATGAAATCAGTTTGGCCTTTCCTTTGGGGGTGGAATTCCATGGATTTGGTGAGCTTGGTGTCTAGCTGTGACCAAAGGCTCAACCAAAATGTGTTGAGGAACTGACTGTCTCAATCTTAGATGATGGTTTGTGGTATCCCAAAATGTACCCACACTTGTTAAAAGAAGATCTTAGAAGTGGCCTCCACTGTGATTGTCTTCTTGTAGGTGGCCATAATCGCCATATTGGAAAATCGATCAACAACCACAAAAACACAGTAATTTCCCTTCTTGGTTGAAGGAAGGCACGACATGTAGTCTATCGAGATGGATTCCCAGTGCATTTTAGGAGTAGACTGAGGGGTGTACAGGACTTGCTTCTTAATGACCGGTTTGGAAATGGAGAAGGTTGTTCATGGACTAATATACTTGCTAACATGCTATTAAAGTTTCGACCAATAGAAATGTTGTTGCACCACTTCCACTGTCTTTTCAACGCCAAAGTTTCCTACCACCCGACTGTAGTGAGATTCCCAAATCAGCTTCTTTCATTCGCTTGATGGGATGTAGAGATGGACCAGATGGCACAACAACCCGTCTTGAAGATGGAAATCAACGACAACTGTGTTTGTGCCCAACATATGGTATATAGTGGCGAAGTCAATATCTATCTCATAGAGTTGGGGCCATCTAGAGGCCTCATCTCCATAGGAGTGTAGCACTGTGGTTAGTGCTGCAACTGAAGTTTGAATGAGGTAGTGAATCACATGGTTGGTGCTCCATGTCTTATAATTGATGTTGAGATAGAATTGATGCAAGTCTGTGGACCGTTTATGATGGCAGTTATTATGAAATTTTTCTTGTGTTTGCATGAACTACAGAGGCTTATGATCAGTGTGGATATTTGTCTCCTTCCCAAGAATGTAATTCGTCAATTGGTGGCATACTTGTACAATGGAATACATTTATTTTTCATAAGTGGGGTACTTACAAATAGTATCTGATAGTGTCTCACTATGATAGGCAACGAGATGTCCATGCTGAGTGAAAATTGTGTTCACAACATAGCATGAAGCATCTGTCTCAATCTCAAAAGGAAAATGCAGGTTGGGTAATGAGAGCATCGGGTCTGATCACAAGACCTTCTTCAAATCATCGAAATCTTTATGTTACGACTCGCCCCACATGAAAGTTTCCTTTCCACCACCCTTGGTCACTAGGATTAGGGCCCATATAATGTGGGAGAATCCCAACGTGAACCTGCGATAGAAATTGGCAAGGCCTAAGAAGCTCTGAAGCTTAATGAGTGTGGTCGGGTTTTTCGAGTCATGAATGACCTAGATCTTGGCTAGATCAACATGCATCCAATGCTCATCAACAGTGTATCCTAGGTACTAGACCCTGTTCATGTCGAAGGGGAATTTTTACAAATTTGCATATAGCTTGTGTTGTCATAGAGTGTGTAGAATTTGTTGAATATGCTACAAGTGTTCTGCCCAACTCTTGTTGAAGATGAGGATGTCATCCAAATACACCACTACAAAAGAATTGGTGAAATTCCACAAGATATCATCCATCATCCTCATGAAAGTTGTTGGGGAATTTTTCAAGCCAAAGAGCATGACCAACCATTCAAAAAGACCATTTTTTGGACTTGAAGGAAGTCTTCCATACATCGGTCTTCTCTATTGGGACGTGATGGTAGCTAGACTTCAAATCAATATTAATGAAGTATTTGTCCGCCTTTGATTTGGTCAAGGAGATCATCAATTCAGGGAATTGAGTATCAATTCCTAACCGTGATGTTATTTAGGGCCCAATAATCAATGCAAAGTCACCATGTCCCATATTTATTCCACACAAGAATGATTGGGCTTCCACAAGGTGATGATATTGGTCAGATGTGCCCCTTTTCGAGTAACTCTTGGATCTGACATTTGATTTCCTCATTTTCTAACATAGAGTGGCAATAGACTAGCCCATTGGGTAGTAGTGCACCGAGGGTTAGATCAATTGAGTGCTTCACCTGATAGTGTAGAGGTACCCCAGTGGGTGAGGAGAACATGTCTTTGTATTCTTCCACGACCTTATCCACTTGATTTTGCTGCATGGAGAGACCTTCTGTGGAGGCCATGGATGTGGCTGCAACCTTCAACTCACTTTCAACATGAATCACAAAGAAGACAAACTTCCTAGTATGAGAGATGAACTTCCTGCATTTCTTGACAAAGATCAATGAAATGATAGTAGGTGGGACTACCTTGGGTATCCTGTACAATTCCCTACCCAAAGTAATAATAACACTATGAGGATCCAAAGTAATAATAACACTATGAGGCCTAGAATCACATACAACATGAGGTTTCCATAAAAAAGGTTGGCCCAAAAGAACATCACAAACTTCAAGGAGGGTGAAATCACACAATACCTCATCTTTGAAGGGCTTGATGCCATAGGGTAGGCGACACTGTTGGATGACCCAGAAATAGTTCCCTTGGTAGAGACATATGATGGTGTACGATTGTGGGTGTGGTGTTGTTAACAGATCCAACTACTTAACAACCTCTGCTAAGATGAGGTTCTTTTGGCTACCACTATCAACTATGAATGAAAGAGGTTCTCACCTTCCTTTGGTTCATTAGGTTCACCAGGTTGGACCTTGGTGGTAGCAACGGTGGCACTAGGATCTGTGGCAATGATACATCCCCCTTTTTTTGGTTCTGACTCAGATTTAGAGCCCACATCTGATTCAAAGGATTTCACCTCGACCATCGATGATTTCTTTGAGAAACATTCAGCGGTGTTATGCTAGGGGCTCTTATGGAACTCACACCACTTCCTAGTGTCTTTATTTGTTTTCCCATTTTCATTCTTTGTTTGTGTCTTATAATGGTTTTAATGAGGCTATCCATCCTTTCTCTACCCTTTGTTTTACTGGTTTGGGTCTCCTTTTCCTTACTTCTGCTGTGAGGGATTGACATACCCAAATGGACGTGTCTTTTGTTTAAGCTTCTACTCTATTTTGACAGCATATCGATAGGATGCACCCAAGGATGATATGTTCAGAAATTCCATTTTCGTCTGGATGTATCTATGCATACTGTTGTGGTACTTGAACACCATATTTCATTTAGATTCTTTGATATGCATCTTGGTGAGTAGCGTATGGAAGACATTGGTGAACTCTAGCACTATTTGTTCCCTTTCCTGTCGCAGTGTGGTCCATCTTGTATATAAGTCTTCATAACTTCCAACAGGGTAGTATTGGTTCTTAATGCCATCCATGAAAGAACACAAAATGGGTGTGACTACACATAATGTAGATTCCTCTATTTCCTTTTTCTCACACAAAGTCTCCCACCAATATTTGACATGGGGGACGGCCTTAAGGAGCGCAAATGTAATCGTTTCTCTATCAGAAATGTTACAGACAAAAAAATACCCTTCTAGAAGGTTTAACCATTTGTATACAAAATCCAAACCTATTTGAACTTAAAATATAGGAATATCAAAATTGATTTCTACCTTGAAGGAGGCGACACCTCTGCTCGAGCAAGATGTGTCACCTGCTAGAAGTAGTCGAAGGATTTTTGAAAAATTATCCATCATCACGTTCCTAAATCACATGAGGGCTTCTTTGAACAACAATTTAAATTAATATTCTACCCCATCGTCTATATTTCCTTCCCCCATGGGTGGTCGTCAAGTTCGGCAAGGTTAATCTTGTAAAGGCTCAATCGGTTCGAGTCCCAACTACTTATACCTTGACCTCATTGGGGACATGCATAGAAAAACAAATGAAGAGTATACCTCTTTGATGCCACTGGTCCATATTTATGAGCGGAACAAAATGAAACATAGATCTATAAAATTAACACAAATATACAAAGAATAATAATAGAAATACAGTGAAACTTAACTTCTATTCAATAAAGAAATCTATCGAAACTGCAAAATGCAGAATGAAACAATTTTGCTCAAATGGTGGTAGATAATATCTAAGAATATATGTGGAGGCTAAGTGCATTCACGTGAGCACATTATAATGAGGCCTCCAAGCCTTTTTAGAATCAATAAGTAATCATAAAACCCTAGGCATCTAAAAACCTAACCCTAGGAGATGAAGCACCAAAAGTAATGTGGGCCCCGATGGGGTAAGTTGGTACATTAAATTCCCGGGGTCATAACTTTTGCATATGCTCTCTTTTTTAGGTGCACAATAGCCTGCTGGAAAGGTCTATCTGAGGTATAATTTTTTTTACGTTACACTCTAACTTTGTCATATCGTGTGACTTTGGCGAGCCCAAAAAACATTGTTTAGGGCCTCAAAATCACCCTGGAAGTTTAGGACCTGAAAAGATAGAAAAAAATTGCTAAGATGAAAATTGTATGTGAGCCAGTTGGAAGTGGTGGGTGGCCACCGATATCCACCAGGATCATGCAGAATTATAAGTGAAAGGAATAATCATAATGACCGGGAATGTGGGTAGAGTGAAATAATAAGGGAATTTGTGGGCACATAAACAAGTAGAGGTATGCTCGTGAACAAATAAATAGTTGTACATGTTTAGTTTTCTCAATAAAAATTAGTCACGTGTATAAAACATTTCAATTTGTTATGTAAAAGGAATTCCTCAAATTAGAAAATTTAAAACTTGTTTCAATATAATTGGTCATGAGTAATAATTATAGGATTTTCCCAAAAAATTTATGAGTTGGAAAATCAAGACTGTTGTAACTAAAAGTATCTAGAAATAAAATGTATATCATACATAATTAGTTTAAAAAAAGTTATTTCCATGGAGAAAGGGATGAAAAATTTTGTATTGAAACTGTGTAATTTCTTATCAGTTTGAATAATAAAGAGAAGGTCATATATCTATTGTAGATATCTCTTGCATATGTAAGATTGTTCAATTAATCATTTTTGTAAGTTGAGCTTTCTGCACGTTTTTCCTTTTCATGAAATTTATTTTATGAATTGACAAGTTCGATGATAGATATTTATTGGATATAGGAATAATTATATTATATTTTTCGAATAACTATTTATTCATAAAATATAAATGTATGTATTTTCATGTAAACTTTTATTGAATCATGTGAACTATTTCTTTAGATTCAATAATTAATTTCTCTTCTTGTATTTGATTAAAATAATTTTTCTCCCAACTATCTAACATTTATATTAGTTAGATATATTATTAATTATAGTTATTATATAGATTCTTAGATTAAATACTTTCAACCAGATCGATGTTACATTGTATCCAACCCTTTTTGGTGGCAACCAGGCCCACATACGAGTGAATATTTCTACCCCAAACAAGAGTGAGTCTAATTGGGACATACTATTGGGTGATCCTCCCTTGTTATTTTTGGTGGAAGTTTTTAGACAATCAACAATTTTTGGTGCTAGAAGGAGGGCCAAATGATTTGAATGGCACGAAGAAAATCACAAACCATCAAGCCATCCATATCAACTCAACCCACACCTCAACATGAACCATCAACTACAAAATTATCCAAATAAACTGCGCAAACTTCTAAATCGGTTGTATCAAAACCATATGTACATTTACTTATACCATAGGAACTTGAATCTCAAATTAACCATGTTATAACATCTCAAGATGAAACTATTGATACAAGTTTAACTACAGAAAAATGGTTGTATAATATAGCATTACCTGAGTTATAGGAATCAATGGTTTTTACTAGACCTCAAAGTAAGGAACAAGGTTAGTCACCTGTTCAATTTTCTCTCCCACATAAATGTAAGTTCCTGAGAAAGGAACAACCAAATGAGTCAAAAACGTTTTTTGACTCATTTATCCAAATCCATATTTATCTAAAGTTTTACAGGGAAAATCATAACCGAGTTTTTTAACATTTCAATTGTCTGGTAGCACAGGAAAACCACCATCACCTTGTAAAGGTCCTCGAGAGTCTCCACGCGACTTCCTTGAGAAATAACCTAAAGGAAGTCCTAATTACACTCACAGATATTCACCACCACCTAGTGAAAGAAGGTCACCACTGAGGAACATGGCTAATAAACCGAGGAGACTATGCCTAGCACCTAGAGCAGTAGTTGTAGCATGAAAATTACATGATTTTCCAAATCACATGGAGAAGTTTCTTCCCAAATATGATCTAGATACCAAAAAATTTCTAGAGGATCATGTAAGTAAATTTATGCTAGCACCTAACTTAATGGTTGTTAAACATGAATATGTTTTTTGTAGATTATTTCCATTTACCTTTGAAGGAAAAACATCTACATGGTATTTCACATTACCTCAGGCATCTATCACTAATTGGAACGAGTTAAAAACTGCATTTCTTAAATAGTTTGGTGAAGACAAGACACCATCAACCTTACTTTTATAATTTTCTCGAATCAAAATGAACCCCAAAGAAAAGATTAATGATTTTAATCAGGGGTTTTTTATGACAATGAAGAAATAACCAGATGAATAAATACCTCTAGCTAATGTTCTTATTGATATTTATACTGCCACTCTCCCATCCTCTATTGCAATATTTGTTAAGAGAGAAGGTAAATATACTTTAACTGATACATTTTAAGAAACTCTAGCTGTAAAAAATAAAATTCTTAGTATTGTAGGAAAGTTTAAAGTAGAAGGAAGTAAACTTTTCCTAGTGTAAAGAATGTGACAACAATGAAAACAACTGAGAAGGAGACAATGTATATGGATAGTTTATAGAAAATCATTAAAAAATTGTCCAATGACATAATTGAACTTAAGAAAATATCGGGAGAAGGAACCTCTTATAATAGATTTTAAAGAGATCCATTCAAAATAACTAATCCACCTCCAAAGAATCAAAATCCTCTTGCTGATGAAATTCATCTTGCATATTTTGCCCAAGAAATATTTTTAGAGCTCATAATGCTAACCATTTGGAGAGGACATGTCCTTCATTTGTAAATATGTTTAATGATTTTACTCAAATGCGGGAAGTATAAGAAAACGAAACTAATGGAAATGAATGGGAAGAAGAAGAGACCCATGAACCGTCAGTTACTGTTAATTGGGATATTTCCATAGGATTAATTGATGAGGGTGAATAGGAGGTTGAGGAAATTTGTGTGGCTCAAACCTGAAGAAAAATGTTATAATTTTAGAAGTTACAATTATCTTCTTTAACATTCATTAACAATTTCATGTAATATGATCACTGAAAGATAAACAATCACATAACACAAGATATATCCTGGGAAACCGTCGTGGGGGAGAAAATCGAGAAATTAATTCTTGAATATAGATTCCTTCAACCAGTACAATGTCATGTTATATCTCTCCACAAATATACCAATACCAAGATACCAAATACCAAAAAACCAATAACTCTTGGGCTAGACCTCCTTTTCTATGCTCCAAATACACAACATGAGGTGAGTTGTGTGTGTATATAAATGAGAGGAACTCAACCTCCATTTATACACACAACTTGACTACTGAAAATATGCAACCCTAAGAGGGGTCATTTTGAATTTTACAATAAGGATAACAATAAAATAATAATTTATTTTGAGTCGATTTATACAATAATATTAGAATAACATTCTCAAGGTTTGACCAATACATATACAAAATAATATCTTCTATATTCACATAAAAATATCAACACTCCCTCTTAACTAGGAAGGTATACTTTATTTCCACACAATCTCATGACCATTGACTATTGAACATATGAATCTATACGTCATCAGATATCCATAATACAACATGATTTCACAACCAATGCATCCAAGGCCTATGGGTATATCTCAAATAGCTTCAACATGTCTCCATGACATCCACTACCCCACAATGCATATGTACCTCATCATGTGCACCCATGTGACTTCACAAACAATGCATCCAAGGACTATGGGTAGCTCTCAAATAGCTACAACATGTCCACAGGACACCCACTACCTCACAATGCATCTATACCTTGTCACTCCCTCTGAAGAGGGACCAAACAAAGATTTTCCTTGAAGTGCTCAAACTTTGTATTCAAAAGTGGCTTGGTCAACACGTCTACAACCTGCTCCTCAATAGTCACATGATGGAGCCTCACTACTCCCCTCTTCACCATATCCCTGATATAGGGATATTTGATCTCTATATGCTTAGACCTATCATGGAACACCAAATTATTTGAAAACTTCATGCAAATATGGTTGTCACACCATATGTAGGTTTCCTCCAGTTTGAGACCAAATAACCCATACAATAGCTTCTGAAGCCACACTTCTTCTCTACATGTTGCACATGTTGCAACATATTCAACCTCAGCCATACTGAGTGCTACACATGACTACTTCTTGTTGCTCCACGAAACCATACTGGATCATAGACTGAAGCAATATGCCGAAGTAATCTTTCGATCAGGAATATTTATGGCCCAAACTCAATTCGAATATCCATATAACACGAACTCATGGTCTCTCACATACCTGAGACCATAATCTAATGTACCCTTAAGGTACCTTCTCACATGTTTTGCTCCAACCAAATGAACCTACCTGGGCCGCTCCATATATTGACTTAGGGTGTTCAAAACAAAACATATATCTAGTCTTGTGTTCATTAAGTACATCAACAAACCCACCATATTCCTATATAAAGTAACATCCACAGTATTTGAAGTCATACCTTGAAACAACTTCATATTTGATACCATAGGTGTGGCTATTGCCTTGCAATCCAACATCCCGAACCTCTTCAGGATTTCCACTGCATACTTTCCTTGATTCAAAAAGATCTCATCATGTCTCTTCCATACCTTGAGACCCAAAAAGTAATGCATCATCCTGATATATTTCATCCCAAACTCAACAACCAATTTTATCTTACACTCTGAGATGATATTTTACACACCTGTTAGAAACAAGTCATCTGCATACAACAATAGTATTATCAGACCATCATCCACAACCTTAAAGTAAAGGTTAGGATATGCACAAATCTTTGTAAATCCTAAGCTCATTAGAAAACTATCAATCATGCCATACCATGCTCTGGGTTCCTTCTTTAATCCATATAAATCCTTCTTCAATCTGCACACATGTGTCTCCCTATCATGTACCTCAAATCCTTGTGGTTGCTCTACATATAATTCCTCTTTTATTTCACCATTCAATAACGTTGTCTTCACATACATTTGATGCACCTTCCATTTCATCACTGTGGCCAACGAAATTATAGTCTTGATCGAGGTATATTTCTCCACGGGATACAATTTCTCCTCATAGTCAATTCCCTCCTTCTAAGAGAATCCTCAAGCCACAAATTTATCCTTATACTTTTCAATACTTCCATCAGCTGCATGTTTCATTTTGTAGATCGATTTTGAAATTAATACTGATTTCTCCTTTGGTATGGAGACCACATCCCATACACCATTATTTACTATGGACTGATATTCCTCCCCCATGGGATTCTTCCATACACTCTTTTCTATAGCCTCTTCATAACTGGATGGTTTTGAATCCATGATATCACACAAACATGCCACATAGATGGAATACAATTTTTGCTTCTTAATTTCCATGAGATATTTTTCTAGGGAACCATATCTTTCTACATCTCTGATGAGCTCCTATTCCCGTGCTAGTCTTCTCTTATGAGAAGGAATCTCTACTGGCCTATGAGGTTTTTCCATGTCATTATCCTCATGAATGACTTCCTCTAGTTCAACTGCTTTTTCATCTAGAACTCTAGTAACTTCATTCTCCTCCTCATGAACCTCTTGTGCATAGTCCTGTTTTGATTTGCTAAAATATGCACTCTCATCCAAGGTGACATCTCAACTAATCTCAATTTTCTGGTGACCAGGAACATATATCTTGTATCCCTTCAATGTGTCACTGTAACAAAAAAATATGCCATTCTTTCCAGACGGATCTAATTTTGTCCTCTTTTTGTTGGGGACATGCACAAATACGGGGAAGCCAAATATCCTTACATGGATGACTTCGAGCTTCTCTCCTGAAAACATCTCCTCTGGTGTCTTGTTTTCAAGTACTTTGTGGGGACTTATGTTTTGCACATACACTGCAGTCATTGTTTCTTCTTCCCACATATGCATAGGTATATCTTGATCATGGATCATATCCTTCACTGCATCCATGATCATATGATTCTTCCTTTCTACTACTTCATTCTGCTAAGGATTGTAGGGAGTAGAAAGCTCCCTCTTAATCTCAGCTTCCTTGCATTATTATTTGAATTCCTATGAATTAAATTATCCTCGATTATCTGATTGCAAGGTATTTATCTTCCACTTTGTCAGGTTTTCTACAAGTTTCTTAAATTATTTGAATTTTCCAAACACTTCATTCTTTGCCTTCAGAAAATAGATTTAATTTTTACGTGAGTAATCATCAATAAAAGACACATAATATACATACCCTCTTAGTGAAGTTGCTAACACCAGTCCACACACATTTGAGTGAATGATGTTCAATACCCTTTTGGTTCTGATATTGTTGTTGGGAAAGGAGTGCTTCACATTATTTCCTTGTGCACAACCTTTTCACATGTTTTCTGGTTTTTCATGGATCTATGATAGTCCCATCACCATATTTCTCATACTCGGTAGGGCCTTGTCATGTAGCTGGGAAAATATCCTATGCCACAATTCACTGGGATTCACAGTGTCATGAATTAAATTTGAGTTTGATCTCCCTTTCAATTTATAGAGTCCTACCTCTTGAACTCCAATCACCACAACATCATCAAAATTCTTCCCTCTAGGATACATAAGAACTTTTCCATCAAAAAATTAAACTTTGTAACCCTTCTCATCCAATGCTGAAATCGAGTGAAGGTTCTTCTTCAATCCAGGAACATAGAGAACTTCCATCATCTTCATTGGCTTTCTCGAGTCTAACTTGTAGGAGGCTTCTCCTACTTCGTTGATCAGATATTGATACTCATCTCCCAAATTCACCTTATGCAGTGAATACTTATGAGTAAGGTTAGGCAAGGAGTCTTTATAACCTGTCATGTTCTTGGAAGCACCATTGTCCACCAACCAAATGTCACTTCCATGAGTGAAACTTCCTGTAAGGGATGAGATAAGCACATACTCCTCATCACTTGATTCATCTTCCTTTGAAAAAATCTTGGGTGGCTCATCATATTCAACTATATGAACATGATGCCTTTTACCTCCTTTCTTTTCCCTTGGTCTCTAGATGAGGGAAAAATTCCTAGAAATGTGTCCCATTTTATGACAATAGAAACATTTGATATTTGGGTTATTTCTTCAGCCCTTCTGAAACTTCTTGGGTGAGGAGGGTTCTTTATTTCTCTTTCCTTTCCTAGTGTGTGTGGCTAGGGCTTGATCATCATTTGTCATCTTCTCTTCTCTTGATTTCGTCCTTGCTTCTTCTTAGTTGTAATATTCCCATAGCCTACTGAACTTGGGTAGCTTCCTTATTGAGAATATCCCTTGAATAAATGCATCCCATGAACTTAGGAGGCCATTCAAGGTGGTCATCACCATTTCTTCTCCATTCACTGTATTACCAATGGATTCTATCTTCTCCTTGATCTGGTTCACTCTTGATAAGTAAGAGTGGATGGTTTCTGAATTCTTCATCCTCACGTTGTTTAACTGATTTCTCAAGTTCATTCTTCGGTTGATGTTGTTTCCACAAATAGTCGGGTTGGCATCCATCATTTCTTTTGGAGTGGATAATGAAGATATGTGATGAATAAGATGGTCCTTAATGGAGTCTGCAATAATCCTCTTTGCTTTTACCATATCCTTCTTGTTCTTTACTTTAGCCTCATCTCCCTCTGGTTCTGAAACCTCTTCTTTAGTGAACTTCTCTAGATCATGTTCTTCTAGGAGGAGGGATAATGTGTACCTCTAGGCTCTGAAGTTGACAGGTCCCTCCATATTCTCATCAATCTTGGTTCTGGTAGTCATCCTTCCCCTAAATCACAAATTCTATATTCTGAAGAACTGATCCAGGGAAAAGATGTGCTCCACTAGGGTGCACTTGATGGTGTTCTTCTCTTTTTCGGAACCACTCCTATAAAGAAAAACAATCCTTTTGTCTTCTATATCTAAGAAATGTCTTTTTTCTAGGCCTTCTCTGATACCATGTTATAATTTTAGAATTTATAGTTATCTTCTTTAACATTCATTAACAATTGCATGTAAAAGGATCACTAAAAGATAAACAATCAAAAAACGCAAGATATATCCTGGGAAACCCTCATGGGGGAGAAAACCTAGAAACCAATTCTTCAGTATAGATTCATTAAACCAGTACAATGTCACATTATATCTCTCCACAAATAGACCAACACCAAGGTACCAAAGACCAAGAAACCAAGACCGCGTGCACTAGACCTCCTTTGTTATGCTCCAAATACACAAGAGAAGGAAAGTTGTGTGTGCATATAAATGAGAGGAACTCATCCTCTATCTACACACATAAATTGACTCCCAAAAAGACGCAAACCTAAGAGGGGTTGTTTTGATTTTTACAATAAGGATAACAATAAAATAATAATTTATTTTGAGTTGATTTATACAATAAGATTACAATAACTTTCTCAAGGTTCGACTAATACAAACACAAAATAAAATATTTTGTAGTTACATCAAAATATCAACAAAAAATACCTCCAACAAACGTAGGGTCTCCTTCTACATCCTATCCAATGAAGAAAACATATTCCAAGAAAAAAATGAATTCAGGTACATGTAAATCTAGTTTAATTTATGATCAGTTAGATTATGATCTAGTCGAAGACATTAAAAAGACTAGAGCTAATATATGTTTATTTGAATTGTATAAAATCAAACAACGAAAAAATAAATTATTACAAGAATTAGATAGTAAATATTTTGAAAATAATGCATCCACTATGGAGAAAAGGACAAAGGAAAAACAATTGTGAGTTCTTTACCAGAAAACACATCTAATGTAATGTAACATCCCGTTCTGGCGCACTTACCAAACTTATTCTTTGAGGACACTTGCTCGCAAGTGATATGGATTTTTATGATGATAAAAACTTTTTCCTTCATTATGATGCGTCAAGTTATAGGACATGATGTTTTACTACATTGATGTAGACAGGTGTTGCTGACTCAGTTTCATTGAGTGTGCAGGGTTTCGGACCTTGAGGATGAAGAGGCATCAATGGAACTCCCTTGGAATCCGGATTGAGTCAGGGAGTGGGCTGTTTGGGTTGTTTCATTTACAGTGATATTGTGTGGTTTTGATGATATGCTATTGATTTCATGATATGTTGTTGACATGATCTAACATGATGGTTGATGATGCAGGCTGACGATAGCTTTCCGACCAGACTCACATATGGAGTAAAGGGGCCACACACGAGTTCCAGAGAGATTGAGGGAGAGGTGTGACAGCAGCCCTGCCACAGCCTATTAGCACTCTCGCCGTGGCTCGAACTGTAGGTTAACGATTACCTAGTTCGAGAGGATCCATGATGCCGTGAGGGCAGACTGCGACAGTCGCTCACGATGATTCTAAGGGGCACGCAATAAGGCGGGGGCCTTATTACTTAGAGCCCTTAGTCTCCCACAAGTTCACCTGGCGGAGTGTTGACTCCAGGGGTTATAGAGTCTACCAATCGGTCAAGTCAGCGAGTGGCACCCTTGGAGCACGTGGTGCATCCTGAAGGGCACGTCGCGCAAAGAATTGCAAGTCAGCAAGTGGCACCCTTGGAGCATGTGGTGCATCCTGAAGGGCACGTCGCGCAACGGAAGAAAACGAGGCGAGTGGCACCCTTGGAGCACGTAGTGCGTCCTGAAGGGCACGTCGCATGGATGATGATGA
>SNQJ01S0094539.1:39461-57053 GCA_010110895.2 Picea sitchensis | reverse complement strand
GTGTACTTTATGTGTGACTAGTGGTCTTTACTTTTACTGTACATATGTTGTATGTTGTTGATGATCACTTGAAGGAACATTAATAATTTTTAAAAGGTATAAAATTGTTTAAGCTCATAAACAACTGATTCACCCCCCCCCTCTCAGTTGTTTTTAGTATTTTCAACAACGTGGTGAATGAAAAAGGTTTTGTTTCAGAGTTTCGCAGATTGGGAAATCCAAAGGAAAGAGGTTCAAAATCGCAATATGCGAGATCACGAAAAGATATGGACTGTCAGATCACCAAGGATTGTGGACCGTTGATCAAGTGTGAAGAAGGCTCATGAAGTAGCAAAATCGCGATAAATATCTGGACCGTTGGATCCAGAGGACACATGCCGAATCATCGTTTTGTTGACTGGAAAATCAAAGGAGCGAAGTGCTCGTTTGATTGGCAAGTGGTCATATCTTGTGGTTACATTGTCGAGAGATGGAGAGCAGAGCTAGAGAAGCCAAGCTCTATTTCGGAGTTCGTGACATGGAGATTCGGGAGGACTCATCACAGAATACCCGAGATGCGAAAGTGAGAAATGCATTTTCAAATAAGGCTGTGCTCACAGCCAGTGGTTACATCTACGGAAGATGGAGGAAGGATCTAGTGGTGTTAAGCTCCATCTTGGATTCTCGACACTCATGAATTGGAGCATCAAGACCCCTCATCACAGGAATCACGATATGTGAGATCGCGATGAGATCTGGACCGTTGGATCATTAGAGATCTCAACCATTGATTAGGCTCGATGAAGTTCATAAGTTCACAAAACACGAAGTGCCTTTTGGCGCAGCCTGTGGTCACGTGAAGGGAAGATGCTAGTAGAGTTAAGCTCCACCTCAGAGTCTCGATGATCGCGACTTGGAACATCAAGACTCTTCATCACAGGAATCACGACATGCAAGATTGCGATGAGATCTAGACCGTTGGATCATCGGAGATCTCAACTGTTGATCAGGCTCGATGAATTTTATAAGTTCGCGAAATATGAAGCACCTTTTGGCGCAGCTTGTGGTCACAGCCGGTGGTCACGTGAGGGGAAGAAGCTAGTGATGCTAAGCTCCATCTTGGAGTCTCGGCGATCGTGACTTGGAGTGTCGAGATATTCTATCGCAGGAATGTCGAGATGCAAGATCACGAAATTAAAACTCTGTTTAGCACTCGGTCACAACCAGTGGGCATATGAATTAAACGCAAGACCCTACGAACTCCATCCAACGATGTAGGTGAATTTAAGTATGATCGAAGGGCTACTATTGCTCTTCATAGTTAATCAATCAGTGGTGATTCAGTTGTTGAAGTGGTATTTTGGCATTCACAATGTAACTACTAGAAACCACTGATGGTTTATGCCAGAGGACTCGAAGAGACTTCTGTGTGATTGCCAGAGGAGATGAAGAGTCTCTAGGAATCTTCCAGTGGAATTAAAACTGTTCGTAGAGGCAATTGACAGATGGATCTAACTGCCAGAGAATATGAAGAGTTGCCATGATGAACATGTAGAGTACTCAACATGAGAGAGCATGCAGAAGCATGGTGGGACAACATGCACAAGGTGCACATAGACTATAAGTATGCAGAACAAAGAAGAGATGGTTTGGCTGTTGTTGAGAGGGATTCAGGAGTGTAGAAGGAGGAGTGTGCAACAGCTGAAATACAGAGAAGAGGAATGGAGCATTGAATGGACATGACGCATAGATCATAAAAGGAAGAAGCACAAAAAGAGCAAGGCATGTGTGGAGAAAGATAGTAAGACACTAAAGGAATGTTGAGGTGCTCGTGTAGAGAAAAATAGAAGATCATAAATCCAAGAAGATGTAGACAGAGAGACACTGATACAGGAGAGCAAAGGAACATAAGCAGAACAATGATAAGTCTGGTAAGCCAATGATACAAATTGTATCACTGTGATAAGTTTCATTAGAAAAAATTATATTTCAGGGTGGTAGGGAGGTGATAGGGAGGATTGCTTTCCTCAGAGGTTCAGGTGGGTGCTTGAACAAAGGGAGTTGTAGCTTCCATCTGGTTGCAGCCAGAGAAACCAGGGTGGTAGGGTGGTGCAAGGGAGAACTGTTGTTCTCTGTTATACAGGCTAGTGCCTGTGTGACTGGAAGTTGGTGCTTCCATCCAGTTGGTTTTGGAACAATTAGAGAGTTGGTTATTACTTCTAGTGGGTGCTAAAGAAACTAGGGAGTTGGTGCTTCCTTCTAGTGGGTGCTAGAGAAACCAGGGAGTTGGTGCTTCCTTATAGTAGGTGCTAGAGAAAACAGAGAGTTGGTGCTCTCAGCAAGTTGCAGCTTGCAAAACAGAGGTTGTAGCCTCATTATGAGTTGGAGCTCATATGTATGATAATGTAAAAAATGTACAGATTACTTATCATATAAGGAAGAAGAGGTTTTTACCCTTATGGGTTTCCTCAGGAAATATCTGTCTCTATGTATCTCATATGTGTGAATGATGCTGAATGGTCTATTGTGTACTTCCTTGCATTATTTTGATTGTCATTGAGTGATATGGAAAGAGTTTAAAATAAGTATAATTGTTTAAGCAAGGTTACAACTGATTCACCCCCCCCTCTCAGTTGTACAACACTATAAGTCAAAGTGAATACAAAATAAATTATTTAAATAATAAATTTAACGGAGAAATTAGAAGTGGGTTAACCCTAAAATAAGGAAAGTGGGTTAAGATTGTTAAAATGTAACCCCTTGAGGAAGCTACATGAAAGTATAAATAAGAGGCAAGGATATCTCATTTTAATCACACTTGACAATATTGAATATATATAGGTGAATGAGGTAACCAAAGTATATCTAAGCCAAATTTAAGAGGGAAGGTGAAGAAAAGAAGATTGAAATTCAAGGGAGGATAAATTCTTTTGATGATGCTTTCTAAGATACATACAACAAATATCTTGTGTGGGTCACGCTCTACAAGTTCTCTCTAGAATAAGTCAGAATTCAACAATGTATGTCATTTTTGCTATTACTCCTTTTCTGAGAGGTTCCAAGTAGTGACACCTGGAGGAATTGTATAAAACAAACTGAAGAACATTGTGTACTATTTTTAGATCTTTATTCATTACAGGTACATAAATATCATTATTTCAAGATAAGGTGCTTGACTAATCCAAAACTAGTCATGTGAGACTAAAGTAAAGCTTGATGAAAATGCTAGTCTCTTGTTGTTAAAGTTAAGGAAGGTTTGCAAGTATGTGATCATATACAACAGGTCTATTGCAGAGTTACAAATCAGATTTGGATGATGAAATTGATGAGGGATTTTGGTTGAGGTACATATTGGGTACATGGTTGAGACAAGTAGTTGATGAGTTGGCACATACATGAGGTGTATAGTTGATGATGTTAGTACATATTGATGAGTCATAGTTGATGGGTAGTTGATACATGATTGGTATATACTTGGTACATGGTTGGAGACACTTGTTAGTAGTATTGTTGACACATGGTTTATGGATGATGTAGCATACTTGTATTGGTATATTATTAGAAGCACATATTGATCTTGGGGATGATTATGAGTTGTTGTGTTATGCATGGTTGATGCACTTGTTTATGGTACAGTTTTATTACACATTTTTTGGTACAGGTTGATGCACTTGTTTATGGTACAGGTTGATTAAAGGTTGTTTGGTACAGGTTGGTGCATGGTTGATGCACTTATTTATGGTATAGGTTTATTACAGGTTGAGGTATAGGTCAATTCATGGTTCAGGTTATTGGTAGAGGTTGTTTGGTGCAAGTTGAATAGTACATGTTTACATCAGTATATCTCACAATGATAGTGTGATAGTGGTTCCATCATTTTACTTCTATGTCAGGGCAGTTGGACGGGGCAAGGATAGGTGGTTGTAGCCACATTATGGTTGTATCTGGAGAACTTAGGGGTATGTATCCTCCTTCTGGTTGTAGCTAGAGAATTGGGGAGTTGGAGCTTCCCTCAGGTTGTACCCTGAGAAACTAGGGTGTTGGAGCCTCCTTCCAGTTGCAGCTAGAAAACAAAGAAAGTTGGTGCTTCCAATGAATGTAATTCTTAAAGACATATAACAAAAATAATTTTGTGGTTTTCTCCCACTTTGGGTTTCCACGTAAAACACTGGTGTACTATGTATGTATGTGGTTTCTCATTTTTTATTTTTTATTTACTCTGCAACTATTGGATGATAATGCTACATTGATATAACACTTGCATTTTATGGAGAAAAATATTAAATTCCTCTATTATTGATTCAACACCCCTCTCAGTAATCCAACAATTGGTGTCAGAGCCAGTTCCTTCAGGAAATAGTTTATCCAATGGAAGGAGATCATGGATTATTCTGAGAATGGAGTACCAATGTTTAATGGTCATAATGGTTTTAAGTATGAGAGTTGGAGCAGAAGGACGAAAGTATTTTTACAAGCACTGGGACATTATATTTGGCTATCAATTCTTACAAGATACGATATTTCAAAAAGGGGAAAGACTGGACCCAAGAAGGAATTGAAGAAGAATAACAAAATAGCAATGGATTTCATCTGGGAAGGATTACCTAATCTGATAAGATAAAGGGTTGGTAATTTTTCATCTGCCAAAGAACTTTGGGATAAGTTACATGACATATATTCTTCACCCATCACAGATTCAGAAAATGCCAAAGAAGATGAAGATACAACTCAAGAACAATTATGTTCACCATGTCAAACAGATTTAGAATATGAAGAGTACATAATCACCAGAGGTATGTTGTTTTTCTTTAATTGTGAAAAACGTGGACATCTTGAAATATAATGCCGTGAAGGAAATGAGACAGAAAAACTAATTGAAAATGAAGACAATTATGAAGAAGAATTGATTAGTACTTTAGATGAACTAAGAGAAGAAAACAAGTCACTCAAGAAGGAATTGGTGAAAAAAAAGGAAAGTGTTTAGTTTTGAAGAATCCCAACAGGTCATTAAGAACTTAAGAACTCAGCTAGAAGAAGGCAGAAATATCGAAGAAAATCTTGAATATCAAAAGAAGTATTTGGAAGCCAGCATAGAAGAATAGAAGGAAGAAGTAGAAATGAGAGAGAAGATATTGACAGATCATATTAAAGAAAGAACTAATGATCTAAACCAGCTTGAGGCAGAGTTTGGTCAAGAGGAGAAAGGACTTGAAGAAGAAATAATCACATTAAAAATTTAGCTTGAAGAAGCGAACAGAACAAAAGAAGTCATGAAGTCTCAAATAATGAAGAAAGAAGAAGAGGTTGAGAAGCTTGAAGAATAATTTGTCACATTGAGAAGTAAAATCATCAATCTCAACGTTAAATATACAGAAACATCCACATCAGTTATAGAGAATGAAGAGAAGCACTCTAGGTTGTGAGAAAAGAAGAATGAAGAAAATAGAAAGAGTTATGCAGAAGTACTCAAAGGAAGGAATCATGGTCAACCAGAATCTAAGAAAACTATTGAAGATACATCTTCAAGAAGACTATCCATGTTCAAGCCATAAAGAAGCTTCAATCATGATCATGATCAGTGAAGAGAAAAATTCAGAAGGACTACGTCACAAAGAATATCATTCGCTCCTAGGTATGCAAATTTATTTTATGGTCATTGTTTTTATTGTACTAACTTTGGACATAAGGTTGCAAATTGCAGGGATTATAAAACAAATGTTCAAGCAAGAAATTCCTATGTGGCCCCACGTAACATTGAATGCTACAAATGTCATAACTATGGACACATAGCTAGTGATTGTAGAAGCATGATCGATACTTCCATGAAAGAGAAAATTGATATAAGATGTAAGAAAGTGTGGATAAGAAAACATGAAGAACAATCCCAGAGATCACAAGATTGGCAATAAAACAAGATGAAGAACATTCTACAGAGAAAATAAAGATGTCAGATACAGAAAGGTTTGGAAAATAACTGAAATTAAAGAAGGACAGGTAAATAAGGAACATGTTCAAGAGATTGTACTTTCAGGCATTATAGTGAAAGATGAATCCATAGACAGAAAGAAAGAAGTCAGAGCTCAGAGAGATGATGAATCTACCAATGAAGATGATGATGAATATATCAATGAAGATGATGATGAATACACATTAGAGCATGAATTGTTTTGATCCATCTGGCTTAGAGACTCCTGGGTAATATGAATATTAGACAGGGGGAGTCTATGCGATAGCTGTGACTGACCAAAGAACCATCCTTCGATCAGAAGGCAGATCCATAGCAGTTAGTTAGCAGAAGTACAATTTGATGGATTAATCAAAACTTCATGATAGTATAGTGATAAATGGGTCAACATTATGGATAGTTACGCAAGTAGATTCTTTGACAATATGGACGAGATAATGGATTCATATATTGGTTCAAAGAGTGGTTAAGAGACAAAGGAACATTATCATAGTGGATGATAATTGCATAGGAAATGGATCGAACAATGCTAATGGATTCCAAATTGACAGATATTTTTTGGACACATGCAGTGCATACAACAAATCACATTCAAAACAAAGTAATGCTCATAAAAAACAATGAAAAAACTCCCTACGAACTATGGAAAGGAAGCACAAACAACAAACTCTCAAAGTAACTCAAGGTATTATTTTATTAATTGAAATTTATGTTGATGATATTGTTATGGAAGTACTAATGACATGTTAAGCTAGAAATTTGAAAAGGATATGCATAATGAATTTGAAATGTCATTACTTGGAGAACTATCCTTATTTTTGGGTCTTCAGATATGTCAAAGAAACCAAGGAATTTTTATTTCTCAAACTAATTATATCAAAGAAATGCTAAAGAAGTCTGGAATGGAATATTGCAAACTAGTTACCAATCCTATGCAAAGCAGTTGCAAGTTGAGAAAAGATGATGATTCAAAGTCTATAGACCAAAGGAAATATAGGTCAATGATTGGTAGCTTACTATATGTGAAAACATCCAGACCAGATGTAATGCATACAGTTGGATAGGTGGCACGATTTCAGGGAACACCAAAGGAATCACATGTATTAGTAGTGAAGAGGATTTTAAGATATCTCAAAGGAACATAAGAGTTTGGATCATGGTATCCAAAAGGAAAGGATCTATCACTTATTGCCTACACATATGCAGATTGGGAAGGTTTCATTGATGATCGACGAAGCACCAGTGGAGCAACATTCTACTTGGGTGAGTGTTTAGTTTCTTGGATAAGAAAGAAAAAATCATAAATATCCTTATCTACAGCCGAGGCAAAGTATATTGCAGGAGAAACATGTTGTACATAGGTTTTATGGATGAAACAAACTCTGACAGATATACAAGTTGAGTATGATGAGCATGTTCCAATCTATTGTGATAATACAAGCACCATCAGTATCTCAAAGAACCTAGTGATGCACTCCAAGACGAAGCACATTCCAATCAGGTATCACTTTCTATGGGAACAGGTTGCAGATAAGAAAATTAGAGTTGAGTATGTGGTCACAAAATAACAAGTGGAAGACATATTTACAAAAACTCTTCCATGAGAAGCCTTTGATTATCTTCGCCAGAGACTCAGAGTAATTTATAATCCAAAATGAATGTTTTTGAAGGCTTATCTTATATTTCTTAGATTTACATGAGGAATAACCATAAATAGGACAATTTATGTTGGGATATTAGTTTCGGGAAGATTTTTGTTAGGGGGAGCAGCCCCAGATGGAAATATACCTTTTTCATTGATGACAAAGGGAGAGAGAATTACCAGATGCAAAGGTAAATTCTTGGAGAGATAGTGTAGATGCATTTTTCCAAGGGGAGCGATTGTCACAAGGGAAGAATGAGCGATATGAATTCAGAGTGATACCATTTGTCAAAGGGGGATATATTATTCATATGAAGGGAGAGAGAGTAATCAAAGGCTTATAAACACAATGAAAAATCAAAGGAATGTAGACAGGGGGAGCATCCCCAAGGAGATTTCAGTCAAGGGGAGCAGCCCCAAAGGGAGATACCCTTTTCAATTGATGTCAAAAGGGGAGAGATAGAAACATTGATGATGATTATAATTATGAATGTTGCCATGACTAAGTGTTGCCATCAATGTAGGTGTTTTCATTATTTCCAAATAGGGAGATTGTCAAATAGTTGGCTTAGGTTCATGGAAAGTTGATATAGATTGTTGGTTTTCATTGATGTCAACCATTGGAGAGTGATATTGTCGATTGATGTCAATGCTTATTGATTGATTCCAACCCTTGGATAAATTCTTGTAGCACAAAGGTTTGGGTAATGGACCCAAGGTTGTTTCATGTATAATGGTATGAGTTTTAATATATTTTAAGGAAAGACTATTCTATATGGATAGTACATGTCATTCCATATCTGGGGGTATGTGGAACTTCACATAACTCCTCATGGTTAGAGAGTTATGTCCATGATAAGTTGGAGAACTGAGGTTTGGGTAATGGACAAGTTTGTTTGATGAATAATGGTATGAGTTTTGATATATTTTCAGAAAAAGACTATTTTATATGGATAATACATATCATGCCATTTCCAGTGGTATGTGGAACGTCACATAACTCCTCATGGTTAGAGAGTTATGGACATGTGAAGTTGGAGAACCCTCATGAGTCATCTAGAAGCCCCAAAAGGTCAAAGTAGTCAAAGTGGTTTAAAAGATTTTAGAAGGTAAATAATAAATTGAAGTGATGAGTGTGCTATAATTCAAAGTGAATACAAAATAAATTATTTAAATAATAAAGTTAATGGAGAAATTAGAAGTAGGTTAACCCTAAAATAATGAAAGTGGGTTAAGATGGTTAAAAGGTAACCCCTTGAGGAAGCTACATGAAAGTATAAATAAGAGACAATTATCTCTCATTTTAATCACACTTGAGAATATTGAATATCTACAGGTGACTGAGGTAACCAAGGGATATCTAAGCCGAACTTCAGAGGGATGGTGAAGTAAAGAAGGCCAAAATTCAAGAGAGGATAAATTCTTTTAATGATGCTTTCTAAGATCCATACAACAAATATTCTGTGCAGGGCATGCTCTACAAGTTAGCTCTCTAGAAAAAGTTAGAATTCAACAAGGTATGCCATCTTTCTATAACTCCTTTTATGAGAGGTTCCAAGTAGTGACACCTAGAGAAATTGCATAAAACACTATGAAGAACATTGTGTACCATTTTCAGACTTTTATTCATTACAGGTACATAGTTATGATTATTTCAAGTTAAGGTTCTTGACTAATCCAAAACTAGTCATGTGATACTAAAGTAAAGTTTGATGAAAATTCTAGTCTCTTGTTGTTAAAGTTAAGGAAGGTTTGCATGTATATGATCATATACACCGGGTCTATTACAAAGTTACAAATCAGATTTGGATGATGAAATTGATGAGTGATTTTGGTTGAGGTACATTTTGGGTACATGGTTGAGACAAGTAGTTTATGATTTGGCACATACATGAGGTGTATAGTTGATGATGTTGGTACATATTGATGAGTCATAGTTGATGAGTAGTTGATACATGATTGGTACATACTTGGTACATGGTTGGAGGCACTTGTTAGTAGTATTGTTGGCAAATGGTTTATGGATTATGTAGCATACTTGTATTGGTATATTATTAGAAGCACATATTGATCTTGGTGATGATTATGAGTTATTGTGTTATGCATGGTTGATGCACTTGTTTATGGTACAGTTTGATTACAGGTTGTTTGGTATAGGTTGGTGCATGGTTCATGCGCTTGTTTATGGTACACGTTGGTGCATGGTTCATGCACTTGTTTATGGTACAGGTTGATTATAGGTTGTTTGATACAGGTTGGTGCATGGTTGATGAAATTGTTTATGGTACAATTTTATTAGAGGTTGAGGTACAGTTCGATGCATGGTTCAGGTTATTGGTACAGGTTGTTTGGTACAGGTTTAGAGTAGTATATCTCACAGTGATAGTGTGACACTGGTTCCATCATTATACATCTACATTAGGGTGATTGGACGGGGCAAGGATAGGTGGTTGTAGCCACCTTCTAGTTGTATCCTAAGAACTTAGGGGGTTGTATCCACCTTCTAGTTGTAGCCAGAGAATTGGGAAGTTGGAGCTTCCCTCAGGTTGTGTTTTTTGTGGAGCCTAATTATCTTCATGATTCATAGGTCTTTGTTTTCAGTCGTGTTTATACCCCATGAAGACTTTACACCCCAGAATAATGTACACTCATCCATGTGAGGGAGTGCAGGGGGGGTTACCCCCCTGCAGGGTCTGGGGGAAAACAGGCCCCCAGCGGGGGTTCGAGGGAGAAGCCCCAGAAGGAAAAAATTCCTTGTAAATGTATATTGTAATTTCATTGTAAATCTGGACCGTTCATTACAAGATCGTAGATCTAACGGTAGAAATTATGTTAGGGTTTTTTTCCCTAGAAGGAAACCCTCTTTTATGAGGGAAATGTATTGGGGCTATGTAATATAACAAATATTGTATTCTAAGAGAGGAGACTGTGAGAGAAAGAAGAGGAAGTTACAATGGCTTTGTTGTAGGTTGTATCCCTTCATTTGTTGGATAATAATAAAGGAGGGACCTGGCAATTTCTTTGGTGGATGTAGCCCACACTAGGTTAACCATGTATATCTGTTTCTCTATTGTATCGTGTATATTATGTGTTTGATTTCTTCATTTTTTTTATTTTATTGTTCTGTGATCCTATTTTTCTAACAATTGGTATCATAGCGAATGGTAACTCACAGGAAAAGAGGGTTCCTGGTTCAAGTGGGAGCAATGGCGGAAGATGGAAATTTTAGGGTCGAGAAATTTAACGACCAAAAATACCAGTTATGGAAGATGCATATGGAATATTATTTATATCAAAAGGATCGATTCCTACCATTGGGAGGAATAACAAAGAAGTTGACGACTATGAAGGAAGAATAATGGGAGATTCTTGACAGAAAGGCTCTAGGAACGATGCGACTGAGTCTAGCAGCATCGACACCTTTCAATATTTCGAAAGAAAAGACAACGAAGGATTTGGTGGATGCATTGGCTCAATTGTATGAAAAACCCTTGGCATCCAATAAGGTATTTCTATTGAAGAGATTATTTAATATGAAGATGTCATAAGGTGTGTCTATTTCATATCATTTAAATGAATTTAATATGGTTACTAATCAACTAAGTTCTGTAAAAGTGGAGTTTGATGATTAGGTCAGGGCTCATCTAATCTTGTGCTCATTGCCAGAAAGCTGGAACGACTTGGTCATGAATGTAAGTAACACTTTCTCTGGTTCAAATACTTTAAAATTTGATGATTTTGTTGGTGTTATCCTTAGTGAGGAAATGGGATGGAAAATCATATGTGAGACATCCGGTAATGTGTTGAACATGGAGAACAGGGGAAGACAAAAGGATAGAGGAAAGGGATCAGGGAATCATGAGAATTCTAGGAAGGACAAATCCAAATCCAGACTTGGAAAGATAGAGTGTTGGAATTGTGGGAAGAAAGGACATCTGAAGAAAGACTACAGAGCTCCAAAGAAAGAAAGAGATAGACAACATGAGAAAAATCAGGAAGTAAATGTAACAGGTGATGTGTTACAATATGGTTAGATTCTTTCTGTAGATAATATTTCTAATTCTTGGGTGGTAGATTCAGGGGATTCATTTCATGCCACACCCATAGAAAACATTTTCTAGATTATGTTCAAGGTGATTTTGGACAGGTTCATTTGGGTGATGATGCACCATGCAAAATTGTCGGAATGTGAAATGTAAAAATAAAGAAAATAAATGGAAACCAATGGTTGTTGAAAGAGGTAAGACATGTTCCAGATCTAAGAAAAAATATAATTTCAATATGACAGTTGGGAAGTGGAGGTTGTATATTCATATTTACATATAAGGTGTGGAAGGTCACCAAAGGATCATTGGTGATATCCAAAGGAGAGAAGGTAGGTACATTGTATTTATGTACTTGTAATATTGTCTCTTCTATCTCTTTAGCTTCTACAAGAGTGGATACAACATTGTGGCATCATAGGCTTGGACACATGAGTGAGAAGGGGATGTAGATACTTCACAAAAGAAATTTGTTGCTAGTTCTTAAAAAAATTGATTTGGACTTTTGTGAGCATTGTGTTTATGGAAAACATAAAAGAGTCGGATTTCTCAGAGTCGGAAAAGAAAAGAAGAGTGAAAGGTTGGAACTTGTGTATAAATATGTATCGGGACCAACTCAGGTATCATATCTTGGTGGCTCTCTTTATTATGTTACTTTTATTGATGATGCAACTAATAAAAACTTGGTTTTATTTCATTAGACAAATATCTGATGTTTTTGATACTTTTAAGAAATGGAAATCTTTGGTTGAGAATGAGACAGGAAAAAGGCTGAAGTGTCTCAGATCAAGTAATGGAGGTGAATATTGCAGAAAGGAGTTTGATGATTATTGTTCATACCATGGGATTCGTAGAGAGAAGACAGTTCCAAGAACAACAAAAGGAAATGGTGTTTCAAAAAGGATGAACAGGACAATCATGGAGCGTGCAAGGAGTATGAGATTGCATGCTAGTTTTCCCTTACAGTTTTGGGAAGATGTTGTAGATATTGTTTTTTACTTAATAAACTGAGGAACTTCAAGATTTTTCGATGGTATAATACCAGAGGAGGCATGGACATGTGAAAAGGTAAACTATTCCTTTTTGAATACTTTCGGTTGTGAAGCCTTTGTCCATATTGATAAAGAAAATAGAACAAAGCTTGAGGCAAAATCCAAGAAGTGTACCTTTATTGGATACAATGTTAATGATTTTGGTTATTGCTTATGGGATTATGAAAATAATAAAATCATTAGGAGTAGAGATTTCATATTCAATGAGAAGGTCATGTACAAAGATCAGATGCAGGGAAAGAAACAGGAAAATGAAAAACTAGAATACACGGTACTTGATGAGATCACTGAAGAAGAAATTCCAAAGGAACCAGAAAATAAAAATGTACAACAACAGGAGAAACATGTACCTCAAACTCCTGCAAGTGTTGTTAGAATATCTACCAGGTTAAGTAGACCACCTGGATGATACTCTCTTTCATTGTATTATTTATTGTTGACTGATTCTGGTGAACTGGAATGTTATGAATAGGCAATGCAGGTAGACACCAAAAATAAGTGGGAGAAAGGCCTGAAAGAGGAAATGGATTCCTTGGTGAATAACCATACCTAAGACTTGGTTCAGTTGCATGCATGAAAAAGATAATTGTAGAATAAATGTGTTTACAAGTTGAAGGAATAATATGGAGGAAAAAAACGGTACAAGACTAGACTTGTTGTAAAGGGATTTGCACAAAAGAAAGGTATAGATTTTGATGAAATATTTTCTCCTGTTGTTAAAATGACTTCAATTAGGACTATTTTAAGTCTTGTGGTAGTACAAGATTTTAATCTTGAATAGTTATATGTAAAAATAACTTTTCTCCATGGGGATTTGGAGGAAGATATTTATATGCAATCGCCACAGGGGTATGAGGTCAAAGGGAAGGAGGATTTGGTATGGAGGTTGAAGAAGAGCTTGTACAGACTAAATAAAGATCCAAGGTAGTGGTATTTGAAGTTTGACAGGTTTGTGACAGAACAACGTTATAGTAGATGTCATTCTAATCACTATGTTTATTTTAAAAATCTAGAAAATGGAAGCTATATTATCTTGCTATTGTATGTTGATGACATGCTTGTTGCAGGGTCTAATATGCAGGATATAAATGTGCTCAAGAAGAAATTATCAAATTCATTTGCGATGAAGGATTTGGGTGATGCAAAGAAAATCCTTGGTATGAGAATAACAAGAGACAGGAAAAATCGCAAATTGACATTATCTCCGGGTGAGTACATAGAGAAGGTGTTGGAGAGGTTTAGACATGTTGACAAAGGGAGTAACCAGGGAGAAATTGATTTCTTTCTCAGTTTTAGTTGGTATTCAAGCATGAAGGTGAAGATGAGAAATTTTCTAGGCCTAAGAAGGTTCATAGTCCAGAATATACAACAATGGTGGAGTTCTTGAGATCAGTCTCCAAGTGGAAGATTGTTGGTTGTGGAGCCTGATTATATTCCTGATTTAGAGATATTTCTTTTCAGCCGTGTTTAAACCCTAGAAGAATTTACACTCATCCATATAGGGGAGTGCAGGGGGGGGTTACCCCCTATGTGGGGTCTTGGGGGGCTATCCCACTGGCTGGGGGTTTCGGGGGTAAGAGGGCCTCCGGTGGGCGTTGAGGGGAGAATCCCCCTAAGGAAAAATTGCCTTGTAAATGTATATTGTAATTTCATTGTTAATATGGATCGTTCATTATAAGGTCGTAGATCTAATGGTAGAAGTTATGTTAGTGTTTTTTTCCCTAGAAGGAAACACTCTTTTATGAGGGAAATGTATTGTGGCTATGTAATACAATGAATATTGTATTATGAGAGAGGATACTGTGAGAGAAAGAAGAGGAAGTTACAACGGGTTTTTTGTAGGTTGTATCCCTTCATTTGCTGGATAATAATAAAGGAAGGACCTGGAAATTTCTCTGGTGAATGTAGCCCACACTAGGTGAACCATGTATATCTGTGTCTCTATTGTATTGTGTATCTTCTATGTTTTATTTCCACATTTGTTTTAATTTATTGCTTCATGATCCTGGTTTTCTAATAGGTTGTAGCCTGAGAGACTAGGGGGTTGGAGCCTCCTTCCAGTTGTAGCTAGAAAAAAAAGGAAGTTGGTGATTCCTATTAGCACTAGGAATCACCCTATGACTGAAAGAGGATAAGCCCAATACCCATCAAAATATGTGTAAATGTAAATGATTTTTAAAGGTCAAATGAACAAGACTTAGAATACTAAGGTTTTAACTCAGAAATATCGACTAGCATGCACAAGCAAATGAGGTTTTAATTAATTCCAGTCAGTTGTTTAAGGATAAATATGATTAGAGGGAAGACTTGGTGAGAAGAATGAACAAGTCTGTTGTAAGCATCATGCCTCCTAGCAGCTTGGTGAAGAAAAAAATAAGTCACAAGATCCTCTTGAAACCAAACTTTAAGACCCTAAAAACATTTACAATAGCATCATAATCAAACATCCATTATACTACAAATATAACATCTCGTAAGGATCCTCCATTAATGAGCATTTAGAGTAAGGATAAACAGGAAAATGAAGAGAAGTTGACTTCCATTAACAAAAAAATCTCAAGTCCAATACATAACCAGAGCACAATCTACGAAGTAAAAAATATTACAATTTGGGAGGCTCAACTCAACCATCCCCCTTTAGTAAAGCCTTTGGAAAGTTTATTTATAAAAAAAATGGAAGGCAACAGTTGGAGGTGTGAGCTAGCCTTCCTCCCACAAAATTCTCCAAATAGTTATTTCATCTAACAGTGAAGCTAACAACTATGCTATAAACAGGGAAAATGTTGGCCACTGATCCAACCAACTTTACACTGACTTGATCTTCCTTGATGCGCATACTCTTGCATTACAAGTGTCCTACAGAGATTGTAAACCGTCATCATGTTTCCATCTACCATCTCAGGCATTCTCCACATCATCAACCACTCACAAGGATGATAACTCGAACACCTTGATTTTAGGTACCTGTTGGTAGCGTCAGTCGGTAGCGCACTGGGTAGTGAGATTTTATAGTGCATTCACTGATTACTCAACACATTTCGTAGAACAATATCAAAAATAATATTGTAGGATGAGTAGCGCCTGATTCTATGTATCTCTATGGGTAATTCAGTCTCTGTATGAATTTCAGTAGCACCAAATCCTGTGTATTTGGTCTCTGTGTAAAATTCAGTAGAGCCATGCCTGTGTATTTGTGTGTGAAATTCGGTATCCATGATGAAATAGTCCTACTGAATGTGTATTTCTCGAAATCAAAACAAATTGGGTATCACCCTGTGGAATTGGCAACGCCATTGCTACACCAGTCTTAGAAATTTAGGTAGCACTTTAGGTAGCAGACTAATAAGATATGCAAAAAAGACAATTATGTAGTGCCACAACGCTACGAAATGTCTGTTCTCTTTCTATATGAAGAGAATAATCCTTTGAGAATCACAAAAAACCTTGAGCTGAATGCATTAGAAGCCTGTAAAGCCTCTATAAGTGGCAAAGTAATACTTCTTCGATCACTTACCCTTGCAAAAAGAGGCCATTATAAAATATGGGGCTCACACTCCTCCAATAGCTTCTTCAACCTCACACTCCTTCAATGTGGAAGGAAGATTACCTTTTGATATAGTAGCACGTTTTCCTTTTGTAATAACAATCTTTTTAACTGGAGGTGTGTTTTCCTTCACCACCGGTTTCTTTTTTTCAATGGCAACATCCACCAATACATTCAAATTCCTCTGAGCCACCTCATCCTTGAATTGTTTCAACTATGCCTTGAGTTTCCTATTCTGAGATTGAAATCCTCCGTTTAGCCTATAAATTATTGTGCTAACATAGGCTCCATGGGGGATAGAGACCTCCCTGAGAGGCTCTAAGAACTCTTTTTGCAGTTCCAGTTCCTTAGTGTTGGGTTTTGGATTCATGCTCTGATACATCATGTTGAAGAAAACATACTGAAATCTTATACTACTCTACTTACAAATAGAAATCAAACACACCTTCTCCTGATGGAGCTTATTTATTTACAAAAACCTAAGCTAACTGACTTTTACAATGGGCTAGGTGAAGGAAAACTTCCACCAAATCCATTCAAGCAACTTGTTTACATGAGTCTTTATAACGCCAATGATTAAAAATCGACAAGAGGAATATGATAGTAGTTTGAAAACATTACTTGTATCTCCTCTAACTGCTGCTGACACAATAAAGTTTACAGGTTCCAAAACATTTGAGAAATAAAACTCCATATACACCACTACAGGGTCATGAAAATAGTGACAAAACACATGGGACTGATAGCATATTTATTCTTCCACTTCAAGATTCTTACTGTAAATTGTGGGTACAATTGGAAGAAGTATTGATGTAGGTGGCTATTGATCCACTCATAACTGTTGATTTACTTCTGGCTGTGTATAAATGATCTCTTCATGTGCCTCAACTAAGGGCTTCTCCTGGTCAAATCATTGGGTTACATATTTTGTGACAAGGGAAACCTCTACATCATCCTCACTGTCTTCATAGTGATCAAATATGGGATAAGCTTGTTGCTCATCATTACTAGAATATTCGTCAAAAATGGGTTTCCCTTCATATCTATGATCAACCTCTAAAACATTAATTTCATCAAGAATATAACTGTTAAAAATATCCATTTTAGGAAGTGTAGTAATTGTTGCTTCTAGATGTTCATAAACATGATTTTCATCTGAAACAAAGTTATGAATGTTGTCCTCTCCGAATAGAGGAGTATTCTTTATACTTTCATTTGGATAGTGAATAAAATCATTTTCATCTTTATATTTGTTAAATTATGTACCAAGGCAAGTGTTTCTCTTCCCTAGGCCCTAAGGGGGAGAAATTGCCGAATATGGGTCTTAGTCAAATTAATTTGTGAGATGCAAATTAAAAGATAACTTT
>SNQJ01S0094539.1:7444-38221 GCA_010110895.2 Picea sitchensis | reverse complement strand
CACCACGGCTGTAGCATATGATGAAACTGTGCTGAAATTAAATTTAGCATTTAAGTTTGACTGAAAAATCAGCGAGACTGAAACTGGGTGGGATTTTGAAAAATTAACAATATTCAACAGAGAAATCTAATAAATCTTGAGCACATTCTACATATCCCTCACATCAATTATGACAAATACTTTCATAGGGATGAAACCTTTTGCAATGCTCATTAAATACTCTGTGGAAATCTTTCAAGGATGAAATCATGGAAGCCGGTAATGAGAAATACCATTCACGTGCATCCCCATCCAATGAATGCATGAACATATTCATACGAACATCCTCATGCTGTATATCCATTAGATCCATACACTCATGAAACTTGAGGAGGTGTTCTGTAGGATTGTCTTCTTTCCTCTCTCTGAAGATAGGCATAAAATCTCCCCATTCTATCAAATGAGGTACTGGGTGTGAGAAACCAGAAACTGTAGAGAATTTGAGAGGTGAAAACCTCCTGGCCAGGATAACATCCATAGTCATTTAATTTGTATCATTCCAGTGGATTCACCAACAGATTCTAAATAATGGAGTGGCCATGGTGAATGTGCAGTCTTGAAGGTGTCCAACTTCAGTCACCATCTGAAGTTGGAAATGTGCAATGTTGTTCTTCCCAGGGAGCTTTTCAATCTACTCAAATATGTCCCTGACAATGATGCCAAAAATGTTAGCACTAGGAATCACCCTCTGATTACAAGAGGATAAGCCCAGTACCCATCAAAATATGTGTAAATGTAAATGAGTTTTTAAAGTTCAAATGGACAAGACTCGGAATACTAAGGTTTTAACTCGGAAATATGGACTAGCATGCATAAGAAAATGAGGTTTTAATTAATTTCAGTCAGTTTTTTAAGGATAAATATGAGTATAGGGAAGACTTGGTGAGAAGAATGAACAAGTTTGATGTAAGCATCAGGCCTTCTAGAATCTTGGTGAAGAAAAATATCAGTCACAAGATCCTCTTGAAACCAAACTTTAAGACCCTGAAAACATTTACAGTAGCATCATAATCAAACATCCATTATAATACAACTATAACATCTCATAAGGATCCTCCATTAATGAGCATTTAGAGTAAGGAGAAATAGGAAAATGAAGAGAATTTTACTTCCATTAACAAAAAAACCTCAAGTCCAATACATAACTAGAGCATAGTCTACCAAGTCAAAAATATTACAATTCGGCAGCCTCAGCTCAACCATCCCCCTTTACTAAAGCCTTTGGAAATTATATTTATAACAAAAAGGGAAGGCAACAGCTGGAGGTGAGAGCTAGACTTCCTCCCACAAAATTCTCCAAATAGTCATTTCATATAATAATTAAGCTAACAACTATGCTATAAATAGGGAATGTTGGCCACTGATCCAACCAACTTTAAACTGACTTGATCTTCCTTGATGCACATCCTCTTGCATGCCAAGTGTCCTGCAAATATTTTAAAATGTCATCATGTTTCCAACTACCATCTCATCCATTCTCCACATCATCAACCACTCATAATGATGATAACTCGAACCCCTTGATTCCAGGTACCTGTTGGTAGCGATCTTTTATAGTGCTTTCACTGATTACTCAACACATTTCATAGCACAATGTCAAAAATAAGATTGTGGAACGAGTAGTGCCTGAGTCTGTGTATATCTATGTGTAATATAGTCTCTGTATGATTTTTGGTAGCGCCAAAGCCTGTGTATTTGGTCTCTATGTAATATTTGGTAGTGCCATGCCTGTGTATTTGTGTGTGCAATTTGGTAGCGCCATGCTGAACTGGTCCTACTGAATGTGTAGTACCCGACATCAAAATAAATTAGGTAGCACCCTATGGAATTTGCAGCACCATCACTACACCAGTCTTAGGAATTTAGGTAGAACTTTAGGTAGCAGACTGATAAGATATGCAAACAATACAATTTCGTAGCGCCACAATGCTACAGAATGTATGTGATATTTCTATATGAAGAGACTAATCCTTTGAGAATCACAAAAAACCTTGAGCTGAATGCATTATAAGACTATAAATCCTGTATAAGTGGCAAAGTAATACTTCTTCAATAACTTACCCTTGCAAAAAGATTCAATTCTAAAAAATGGGGTTCACACTCCTCCAATCACTTCATCAACCTGAAACTCCTTCAATGTGGAAGGATGATTTCCTTATGATATAGTAGCATGTTTTCCTTTTCTAATAATAGTCTTCTTAACTGGAGGTGTGTTTTCCTTCACCATTGGTTTCTTTTTTTCACTGGCATCATCCACCAATACATTCAAATTCCTCTGAGACACCTCATCCTTGAATTGTTGCAACTCTACCTTGAGTTTTCTATTCTGAGAATGAAAGCCCCTGTTTAGCCTGTAAATTCTTGTGCTAACACTTCCAGTGAATGTAATTCTTAAAGAAATATAATAAAATGCATTCTACGGTTTTCTCTCACTTTGGGTTTCCATGTAAAACATTGGTGTACTGTGTATGTGTGTGATTTCTCATTTGTTCATTGTTTATTTACTCTGCAACTATTAGATAATAATTCTACATTGATATAACACTTGCATTTTATGGTGAAAAATGATTAAATTTCTTTATTACTGATTCACCCCCCCTCTCAGTAATCCAACAAACATCGCATATGGATCATCCAATCATGAGAATTTCATAATATGAAGAAACAAGATGATGAAAAGAAAATAACTTCTATTAATGAAAATATCTCAAGTCTCATACATAACTAGAGACCAACTCTGTTTAGTCAAAATATTACAAAATAGGGAGCTCTTCTCAACCATTTGAACCCAACATATCATTCATCTGATGTATTTATAACCAAAATAGTAGACAAAAACTAGAGGTGCAAGTTGTCCTTCCTATCCTAGGATTCTCCACAAAAGGCTACTAGTCTAACATCTGTACAAGCAGATCTAACAAACTTCTAAAATCAAGGAGCTTGTTGGAAACAAATCTTAAAAAATATGAATGACATGTCTTGTTGTTTATTGGGCGCATCTTCTCCAGTTCCATGTGTTAGCACTAGGAATCACCCTCTGAATGCAAGAGGATAAGCCATGTACCCATCAAAATATGTGTAAATGTAAATGAGTTTTTAAAGGTCAAATGGAGAAGACTCTGAATACGAAGGTTTTAACTAAAAAATGTGGACTAGTATGCACAAGAAAATGAGGTTTTAATTAATTTGAATCATTTGTTTAAGGATAAATATGAGTAGAGGGAAGACTTGGTGAGAAGAATGAACAAGTCTGCTGTAAGAATCAGACCTTCTAGCAGCTTGGTGAAGAAAACGATCAGTCACAAGATCCTCTTGAAACCAAAATTTAAGACCCTAAAAACATTTACAGTAGCATCATAATCAAACATCCATTATAATACAGCTATAACATCTCATAAGGATCCTCCATTAATGATAATTCAAAATAAGGAGAAACATGAAAATGAAGAGAAGTTGACTTCCATTAATACAAAATTCTCAAGTCCAATACATAACCAAAGAACAATCTATTAAGTCAAAAATATTACAATTCGGGAGCCTCAGCTCAACCATCCCCCTTTACTAAAGCCTTAGGAAAGTCTATTTAGAACAAAAATGGAAGGCAACAATTGGAGGTGCGAGTTGGCCTTCCTCCCACAAAATTCTCCAAATAGTTATTTCATCTAACAGTTAAGCTAACAACTATGCTATAAAAATGGAAAATGTTGGTCACTGATCCAACCAACTTTAAACTGAATTGATATTCCTTGATGTGCATCCTATTGCATTCCAAGTGTTCTGTAGAGATTGTAAACTGTCATCATATTTCCACCTACCATCTCATCCATTCTCCACATCATTCGCCACTCACAAGGTTGATAACTCGAACCCATTGATTCCAGGTACCTGTTGGTAGCGTCATTTGGTAGCGCACTAAGTAGCAAGATTTTGTAACGCCTTCACTTATTACTAAGCACATTTTGTAGCACAATCTCAAAAATAAGCTTGAAGAATGAGTAGCACCTGAGTCTGTGTATCTCTGTGCATAATTCAGTCTCTGTATGAATTTTGGTAGTGTCAAAGCCTGTTTATTTGGTCTCTGTGTAAAATTTGGTAGTGCCATGCCTGTGTATTTGTGCGTGAAATTAGGTATCACCATGCTGAACTAGTCCTGTTGAATGTGTAGCACCCAACATAAAAAAAAAATTAGGTATCACCCTGTGGAATTGGCAGCACCATCGCTACACCAGTCTTAGGAATTTCGATAGCACTGTAGGTAGCAGACTGATAAGATATGCAAAAAAGAGAATTCTGTACTGCCACAACTCTACAAAATGTCTATGATATTTCTATATGAAGAGACTAATCCTTTGAGAATCACAAAAAACATTGAGTTGAATGCATTAGAATCCTATAAATCCTGTATAAGTGGCAAATTAATACTTCTTCGATCACTTACCCTTGCAAAAAGAGGCCATTCTAAAAAATGGGGCTCACACTCCTCCAATCACTTCATCAACCTGACACTCCTTCAATGTGGAAGGATGATTTCCTTATGATATAGTAGCACGTTTTCCTTTTTTAATAAAAATCTTCTTAACTAGAGGTGGGTTTTCCTTCACCACTGGTTTCGTTTTTTCAATGGCAGCATCCACCAATACATTCAAATTCCTATGAGCCACCTCATCATTGAATTGTTGCAACTCTGCCTTGAGTTTTCTATTCTGAGATCAAAATCCTCTGTTTATCCTGTAAATTCTTGTGTTAACACCATGTTTCCTCCCGTCCTTTATACTGAGCTCAAGATGTCACTTTTCCATCCTTGGTTCCCTCCAAATCATCAAATCCAAGAAGAAGGGGCGAATTCAAAACTATTGACTGTAACAACCAATTCGTAGCACCATTCTGTAGCGCAACTGGTAGAAAATTTTGTAACGCCGAACTCTTTAAAAATTTTCTGCAGCCGATTCTATAGCACATTTGGTAGCATATTCCATAGTACCCTCCTATAAAAATTCTCTGCAGATTCCATAGCGCCCATTTGTAAAACTTCTCTGTAGATTCTGTAATGCCCATTTTGTGTCTAGATAGGTGATTCCTTAGCACCTTTGGTAGCACAACTACAGAATAGTCTATGTAGATGTTTCCATAGTGCCAAGTGCTATGAATTCTCTATGTTTTTTCTGTGTGATGCAACAAATTCTCAAAAACACAAAAAATCTTAGTAGATGGACTGTGAGCCTGTAGATCCCTCCAGTGGGTGATAACATAATATTTCTCTTAACACTTCAATCCTGCAAAAAGTAATCACCACCAAAAATGGATTTGCCATCCTCTCCATTTACCTTCTCAATCTGGCGGCACTCCTTGGTGAAAATACTAATACCTTTGAGGAGGGGGTGAATCGGTTAATTTATAAAGCAAACAATTTTACACCTTCTTAACAATTATTAATATTTCTTCATGTTACCAAGCGACATCTGATATATATGGGCGGTTAAGAGTAAAGATCATCGATCACACATAAAATACGCGAATGATTTTCACGAGAGCCATAAAGGGAAAACCTCTTCTTCTTGAAATGATAAGTAATATTTATTTCAGTTAAATTTGCATCATCTATAGTGAGCACCAATAGCCAACTCAATGTGAAATTTCATACCCTGCATTTCAAAGGCAACTTGTTCAAGAAGCTCAACTCTCGTTTCTCTGCTTTTAGAATGAAGCACTAACTCACTGAGTGTTCTATCACCAGCTGGATGGAAGCACCAGCTTCGAGTCACACAGGCACCAAACTGTAAAAACAGAGAACACAATTTCTCCCTTGCACCACCCTAACACATTGATTTTTCTAGACGCAACCAGATGGAAGCTACAAACTCCTGTGTTCAAGCACCCACTTGAACCGGTGAGGACAACAATCCTCCAAACGCCCTCCCAACCTCATGTAAATATATAAATGGTTAAATGCCGACCAACTACGGATAAATCAATTCTTAGATGGGTTCTTTGTTCTTCTGATCTGGTCTTACGTTCCTTCTGCTTCTCTTATCTTCTTCAACATGTGCGCTCACATTGTCAGTCATTACGTCATTACATAAGCATGTTGTCCATCATGTTGCTCTTCTTCTCTTCTCGTTAACACCGGTTCTTTCCTTTGTTTTCCTGTTCTCGCTCATCTTTTCTTACTATTTACCGTTTTCTTCGGAACCCTCACACATTAGGTCACTTCTGTTTTATTTTATATCTTGTTATAGGCGGTTCCCTTCCCGCTTCAATGGAAGTCCAGAAGACATACATCTTGGTAATGAAAGCATTGCGGGGTCGTCATCATAAAAGCTGGTTTCATTTAACTAATTCATAACTAAAGCTTTATGTGTGAGGAGGAACAACAACCCTCAGATCAAGTATCCAGCGGTTGAATCATCGGGATTTTCACTCTTAGCAATTGACATTCTCATTCTCGACATACTTTTCATTACTGGAACCCAGATTCTCAGATCCGTTGTGCTCATTCAGAACCGTAGCTCCGCTTCGGCTACATAAAGGTCCATGTGCATTTATCCGTAATGGCTACTACCTCGTCGAGGTTTGGGGTTTCCAGTGATAGGTGTGCATACACCCCACGGAGTTGTGATATCGCCGATTCGGAGCCTCCTCTTATCACCCACGTCATTAACTCTGGGTATTTTTATTATATTCCTCATGTCGAGAATCGGCGTATGTGATTTAGCGATG
Source organism: Picea sitchensis (assembly GCA_010110895.2). NCBI lineage: Eukaryota > Viridiplantae > Streptophyta > Pinopsida > Pinales > Pinaceae > Picea > Picea sitchensis. The sequence continues at coordinate 31,465 of SNQJ01S0094539.1, read as the reverse complement.
TCGATGTTCAAAGGATTAACCCGCCAATACCAAAGGCTTCGGACCGAAACTTTCCGTCACCGCACATCCTGCGCAGCTGGTTGTGCTGCGTAAACAACTACCGTCTGCGTGGTTTGACGCGTGTTTAGGTCTGCCACGTGTCACTTCGATTCATGAATTGTGGTAGAAAGTGTTAAGATCTACGTACGTCATCCTCGATTGTGCCCGTTTCCCTGGCGGCGTGGAGTCTTGTGATAATTAGATGCATTGGTCTAGATAATGTTGATCTGACAGTTCAGTTCGTCGGGATTTAGCTGCTCAGCGAAATCGGGGTTTTCGTTGTAATGTGAACTTTGCATTGTAAATTCCCGATCGGAATTGGAAATGAGCCTATCACAGGCGCCATAACGTCACACTATCGCCAGTCTAGATATCATCCTTAATCGGCGGTCAGCGATTATATGTGATTTCGCGTCTCGGGATTTCGGTGTTTTCATTGACATTGTTCATGGACTCATGAACCTCCGTTCGATTTGCCGTTGAGCATAATAAAATGATGGCTCGATCATATGCCACGTCAGCAGATGGGCGGTTCTAATCGCCGGATTTCACCTCTACAGGTAAGGACTTTAACCAGCTAGCGTTTGCAACCTCTGTAGCGACTTCGAGAAAATCGGCGGCTCGTTCTTCGGAAATTTGTATGGGATCGATGGTCGCCGTCTTCCTTCTTCTCGACAAACCGTATCTCGAGCTTTTGGCAACATCTTCTTCCATGATGTTCCTCTGAGCTTTACATTCAAATTTCTTGTTCTGCCATCCTCTTTGACTGATAAATCAATGAAGCAAGCATTCAACTGCATTAAATCACTTGAAATTGCCAACAATCTCCCCTTTGGCATTGATGGCAACACTTGCATTAAACGGCATCTGCATTTGACCATCATTAGAGCATTTCATACTCTCCTACATTCTTTGAGGACATTTCAGGCTGGAGCTCCTTTCTCATTTCTCCTTCTTTTGACATCAATGTCGAAGAAAAACGTCTTCCACTAATCTTGTTGTGAATTATGCTCCCCATCATCTATCGTGTTAGGAGATCCTCCAGGATATTCAATAAGCACTCCCCACGCACAGTGATCCTCTTAAACGCTAGAAATTATCACCCCAATTTTTGACAAAGATATACAAAAGGGGTCATTGCTAATGGCTTAGTAAAGATATCGTGTCACGATGCGAAGAATTATATAGTTCAATTGAAAGCAAATTGTTTGTAACGATTTCTCGGAAAATGATATGATTGGAATAATGCTTGAATCTTGGAATGAAGAAATTGATTCTTGGAGACACTTATTGCGAATTAATTATCCTGATGAATTGGAATAGAGTCGATTAAGTTACCTTCAAATCGCAGGTTTTGTATCATCCATAGATCTGCAGTGTCTTTGACAAGTAGCGGCCAATGATAATGATACCTACACATAGTGGATAATGAAATAGATCCTTGCTTTTACTAATCCATGCAACTAATAGAATGCCAAAAGAATGCTCCTCCTTGGTGCTTTTTCTCTCATCAACCACAGTTGCCGGTCCGATATCCCGAATAAGCAATTAGCTACAAATTCTGATTTCTAGGGTACCAAAATCCATATGACATTGTTCCCTTAAGATATTTAAAAATTCTTTTGAATGCAAGTAGACTTTGTTTTAGGGCAGGGTGAAAAGCGACCTACCATTCAACGGCTTGCATTATGTCAGGCGGGATGTTTGTGATGTCTGAAGACTACTATCATTGAGCGATGTCCTTTGAATAACATCGAGGTGAGATATCATCTTTATCGTACAACCAACCACCATGGTGTCTTGGTAATTAAGAGGAATCTTTCATGCGGAATTTCTTCAATATTTCTTTCAAATATTTTTCTTGAGAAATCAAGAATTCATAGAGCTTTGTTTTGCCTTAGCCAAGAAAATATGGCGGTTCCTATCATGGACATTTCAAATTACGTTTTGCATACAATTAGCAAACCATGAATGACATCTGATTCATTAGTACAACCAAAATAATATCATCTACATAAACTAGAACAACTAGTAAATCATCGCCTTCAGACTTAATGTATATATTATTGTCAGCGATGCCTTTCTTGAACCCTTTTTCTTGTAGAAATTTATCCAGGTCTTGAATATGGCAGTGGTGCTTGTTTTAGTCTCAGGCCTTCTTAGGTTTACAAAGCATAATCATGATTGTCTGTCAATGAGAATCAACCGAGGTTGCTCCATATACACTTCTTCCTCTGAATCTCCATTAAATCTTGACTTAACATCCATCGATAAACTTTGAAATTCTTATGACGAGAATAAGCAAGAAACAATTGATGGATTCCAATCTTGCTACTGGTGAAAAGTTTCATCAAAGTCGACCTTCCACTTGTGCATATCCCTTCTAGACCAATCACGGCTTTATTTTGAACAACTTGTCCTTTTTCATTCTGTTTATTCTTGAATACCCATTTGGAGCCCTATGACATTTCTTATTTTAGGAGTCTGGAACAAGCTCCCAGAAATGTGTTCTTCTCCCGATCTGATCGAGCTCTTCCATTCATTGCTCTAATCAATCTTCTTCTTAGCTAGCTTCTTCAAAATTTGTAGAGTTCAATCATAGATAAAAAATGCAACATGAGATTGTTACTATCGTAATCGAGTTTCCTTCTAATTACGAACTCCTTCATTTTATATCTCCAATTGGCTGGTTCTCCGGGGAGTATTGATTCTTCCCGATGAAGTTAGAGGAGATTTTTCATATTTCTGTTGACTTGTATCGGTTTGGATGTTCACATCTTCATCAGATATAGCCTCTTCTGCGATTCTTGGAACTGTTCATATTCATCTTCAATTGTATCTTCTATTCTTGATTCATCCTTTGCTTATATCGAGCGGAATTTCTTCATCAACTTTTTACATCTATCTGATCAACTAGTTTATGTGATCTTTTATTGTAGCATCTGTACCCTTCTTGTTTTGGCAGCATAACCCAAGAAGATACCTTCATTGACCCTGTCATCATATTTGCGATATTTTCATCATTGTTTTTATATAACATGTGCTTCCAAAAAAACTTTAAAATGTTTGCGATTGACGAGTCTTCAAGCAAGGATTCATAAGGGGTCTTATTTCTTTGTCACAGTGAGATGAGCTTTGTTAAGAATATGAACAATTTTGTATAATTGCTTCCACCCGGTAATAATACGGTATGTTCCTTTCATTCATCATTGATCTTGCCAATTCTTGTACTGACCTGTTCTGCCTCTACCCATGACTCCGTTTCAGCAGAGTCCCTTGGAATTGTATATTCTCTTTTTATCATTTTTATCACTGAATTCTTTAAAGCTTCCAGAAATGAAATCTCCTCCTCTATCAGAACTTACTGCCTTTATCCTCTTTCTGTTTGATTCTCGAGTCAAAGCCTTAAACACTTGAATTTTCAAGTGCTTCAGATTTTCTTTCAAAAAATGCAATACGTTAGTGTGAGATGAAATCGTAATAATGGGCATAAAGTAATGTTCTCCTCCAGTTTCTTCCTTTCATGATGGTCCACATAGATCCATGTGTACTTCTTGTGAGGTTTTGTTGAAGGTTTTGATTTGAATTAGTGTGATGAGCTTCTATCGTGGGGCTTGGAATGAGAATCATATGGCTTTAGTATCTTCGGAAGATAGCCTCTTGCCCCATTGTTTTTGAGCTTGATTATAGTCAAAATTTGGGTTGTCCAAGTCTCTATACCATGACCAACTTTCATCATACTTGCTTCATAGTTGCATTCTTGTTCTTCTTCTTTTAAGACATAGACATTGTTTTAAGTTCTTATGCCTTTTTGCAACTAACACAGATCCACCAGTTGAGTTTCTGAGTCTTTGGGAGATTAAAGACTGCTTCACATCCTCGATTCACAGAAGCTTAGTGACACTAATGAATTATGTTTCAAATTCTCTACCAGTGACACATCTTGAGCACTTCTCTTTCAGTTATTAGGACTCTGGTCCTTTACCTTTCACCTTTCACGGTGCATCATTTCAAAAGGTTACATTTTCTGATTTGCTATGCCTTAAAGTTAGAAACTTCCTTTTGTCTCTGTCATATGTTTAGAACATCCAATGTCAATATGCGAGGACTCTATTACTTTTGTTTAGGTTTGATAATTGCAGATCCACATTTGTCTACTCTTCTTCCAGGACTTTGACATTTTCAACGATTCGGAATTACGGCAGTGCGGATTATATTTCTTTAAATGATAGTTTCTTGCCTTATGTCCATAATCATGACAAATATACTTCGATGCAGTTGTTGAATAAAGCTCCATCACTTGATTGTTGTTCATAATTGTTGTTGTATTTCTCTAGGCCCTTCTTCGGTGCATGCATGATTCATAATAATAATGACTAATTTGTTGTTTATTAAATCTCATTCTTTGTTGTGTTAGATAGTTATTCATTAGATATCTTGATTGTTCATATCTAATCTTAGAGAAAAATTTATAGATTTGTGTCCAAAATTAAATGAAAAACAATAACCATGAAAATTTTTGTACCTGTGAAAAAGTGTCTTCTTTGAGGAATTAGAATCAAACTGCGATACAGTCTGATACAGGGTTTTCCTTTCTTCATTCCACTTTGTTAAATGGTTTTCTTTCTTTGTCTCTGCGAGTGGTATTGTCAATGTTTGAGGGTCTGACAAACTTGATAGATTCTTTGTTACTTGGATGATCACTACTTGATCCTTCTTCATATCCCAATCCGACTTCGGTTTTGATTTTCTTTGATTTAGAATGGAGATTAATTATTCCGGTCTTTTTCTGCTTGGCAGATTTTGATGATGAGTCCTTTGAATTTCTCCATTTCTTTCACGGTCTTTATATTTCTTCTTCTAGTGCTTCACACGAGTTTCTTCTCGGCGATTGTTGTTTCGGTATCTTCTATCTTCTTTGCCTCTTCTAATTCCACTTTAGTAGAGCACAATCTTCATCGGCGAGTTTTTCTTGTCTTTTTCAGCTGTGTTAACACTTGAACAACTTTACGTTTCTAAGATAAAGGTATATCAATTTCTTCCAGTGCGTTGTTTAGTTCTCCTTCCAAATCCACCTCAACTTCTTCCTCATTGTCATCGCTTCCTGTGCTTTCATTATCGCATGATCCTCTTTGGCCATAAGTACAAAGAATCTATTTGAACTTATTCTCATCCGGATGAGTCACTATCGGTTTCCTCTGAGGAATTGACATTATTGCAACAAAACTTTTTCTTCTTATTATATTTATTGTACTTGTACTTCTTTTCATCATCAAGTTGAGGCCTTTTTTGATGAGGACACTTAGATGTAAAATGACCCTATCTTTCCACAGTTAAAACATTTGAAGACAGCTTCCCTTGATATTTTCACGAACCTTTTCTTTACACAATCTTCTCACAAATTTGCCTCAATTTCATCAAATTAGATCCGGCATTATTATGCCTTTAAAGGAAGCTTCTCTAGTACTAAATTTATCTTTGTTTATCCTCATTTCATATGGTTAAGTTCCAAAGTTGATCCAATGACAGATATTAGATGATTAATTCTTCTTCTAATGCGAGAGACTTTTGGATTAAATTTATCGAGGCCGAGGGCCAAATCTTAAGTTAAGTGAGTCATCTATGTTTTCACCTAGACCTTTCATAGCATTTACAAGTTCTTCAACTCTTAAAAATACTTGCTAATTGTTTCATCTTCGATTCATCTTGATTCAAATTTCCGAAATGTATGTTTTTGAAGTTTATCTTCCTTTACTTTCTCATCTCCTTCATAGCGGTAATTAGTTTGTCCCACATTTCTTTGGTGATATTAAGATGCATCACCATTACAAACTCGGCTTCTACAAGCCCATTGAGAATAACATTTATTCCCTTAGCATTAAAACTAATTCCAACTTAGCATCCTTGGTGAAAGCTAGCTTCATAGACTTATGTATCAGTCTCTACTACATCCCAAACATGGCCTTGAAATGCCATTAAATGTTCTCATTCCTAATCTTCGAAGGCAAATTTGTTTCCATCAAGCGAGGGGGCTTAAGTGAAATCCTTCATGACTTCGTCGTATTTTCTGGTCCTTTAAATAAAAGGAACCCGCTCTGATACCAATTGTTGAAAAAGACTAATACGAAGCGAGGGGTGGATGAGTTGTTTATAAGCTTAAACAATTTTACACCTTCTTAACAATTATTAATGTTTATTCATGTGTCATCAAGCGGTATCGATTATATGAATGAGTTAGAGTAAAAATCGCTCGATCACACATAAGGTATACTCAGAGACAGATTTTTCGCGAGGAAACCCATAAAAGGGAGAAAACCTCTTCTTCTTGAAATGATAAGTAATCTTTTGGAGTTACATCATCTATAGGTGAGCACCAACTCAATGTGAGGCTGCTACCTACGTTTTACAAGCTGCAACTTGCTAGAGAAATCAGAGAGTTGGTTCTCTGATTTCTCTAGCACCCATAGAAGGGAAGCACCAACTCCACACAGTATTCCGGCGCAAAGCGGATGGAAACACCAACTTCGATTACCACGGGCTACAACACCATATGAGAGAACATCATTCTCCTATTTCCTACGCCACCCTAGTTTCTCAAAGAACAACCGGATGGAAGCTCCAACTTCACGTGTTCAAGCACCCACTTGAACTTAGGACTAGCGGTCCTCAGTACCTCCCAACCTCCTTAAATATAAATGGGTTAAATATGCATTCAACTTCGGATAAATCGAATTCTTACGGTCGTTCTTTGTTCTTGATTACGGTCTTACATTCCTTTAATTACGCTTCTCTTGTCTTATTCAACATATGCGCTTTCATGTCAAGTCTTAATCATTCTGCTTTCTTGTATGTTATTCACATCCATCATGTTTCTCTTCTTCCTCTTCTCGTTCTGCAGTTCCTTCATTGTTTTCTATTCCTCTTGCTCATCTTATTTTCTTATTGTTTACTCATTTTTCTTTTCAGAACCCTCACACATTCGGTCTACTTCATTTTATTTTATATCTCTTGTTATGGCTGGTTCCACTTCCTTTCAATAGGAGATCCGAACTATCTGTCTTGATGGCGAAGCAGCTCGCAGTTAGATCATCATAAGCTGGTTTCGTTACTTAATTCATAAGCGGCGTTATTGTAGCGATGACAACAACAACCTGAATCAATGCTTGATCCAACTGTTTAGATTCCATCGGGATTTCACTCTTCGCTAATTCGGCATTCTCATTCTCGACATCCACTCGTACTCAGAACCCCCGATCCTCCGATCCCCAACACACCTTATCTTCACGTTATCCCTCCCAGCTCTAGCTCCTGGCCAATGTGACCACTATCCCCATGACCGCAATCTTATCCCTCGTCGGGGTTTCTGGGTTTACAATGATAGTGTGCATACACACCCTGGAGTTGTGATATGCCGATTCCAGACCTCCTCTCTTCTCCTTACACCTATATTGCATTAACTCCTGGGTGGCCCTGACCTATTCCTCATGTCGAAATCGTATCGCGATTTTGTGATGTCGAAAGTTCTTAGCAATACCAAAGGCGAACCGAAGCTTCGATGCCACGATATACGCGCTGGATTTGTGCCATTAACCGGCAACTACGTCTGCGTGGTTTTGACCGCGTGTTAGGTCACCGCCGCGTGTCACTCGATTCACATGAATTGCATAGGCGAAAGTGTTAGATGCGACACTGTCATCACGGTGTGCCGTTTCCCTGGCGGCGTGGGCTGGCTGGCGATAATGAATTAGATCGGCGGTCTAGATCACATGTTGATCGGCCGGTTGATTCGTCGGGATTTAGCATATCGCGAAATCGGGGTTTTCTTTGTAATGTGAACTTTGCATTGTGGTCGATCCGATTCTTAGGTAAGGCTATCACAGGCGCCAGCGTCCACACTAATAAGCCAGTCTAGATCTCATCCTTATCGGCGGTCGCGATTATATAGATTTCGCGTCTCGGGATTTCGGTGTTTTCATTGACATTGTTCATGGACTCCTGAACCTCCGATTCCCGATTCTACGATTGAGCATATAAAATAGCGTATTTCGATCTTATGCCACGTCATGAATGGGCGGTTCCTAATCGCCGGATTTCACCTCTATGATGGACTTAACCTTCGTTTAACCTCTGGCGACCGAAGATCTGACGTCTCGTTCTTCCGGAAATTTGTATGGGATCAATGGTCACCCATCTTCCTTCTTCTCGGTAAACTTACGTATCTCGAGCTTTTTGTGTACATCTTCTTCCATCTTTGTTCCTCCTGGGCTTTACATTTAATTGTGTACATCTTCTTCCATGCTGTTCCTCCTGAGCTTTACATTCAAATTTCTTATTCTTCTATCCTCACTGTTGTCATCAATGACAAGCATTCATTGCATTCTGTCCACTGAATTTGCCAACACTCCTCCTTGTTGCATGAGAACTTCCCTCTGTCACAACATCATATCTTTCTTTTGTAGGGGCACTCTTCTGTACTGTAGGGGAATTTATTTCTATTCCATCCTGTACTAGAACATTTAAGTTCCTCTGGGCTAGATCATCCTTGAAAGGTTGCAATTCTTCTTTGATCTTTCTGTTTTGAGACTAAATGATTTTGTTTTTCCTATACAGAGTCTTAAGTTTCCTATGGAGAGGAAAGAATCTCCTTGTTGTAAACCTTGCTAGATCAAGGGTTTCATTGTACATGTCCATGCGATCCTTCATATTCCTTCTCTCAGTCAAACTTTCTTCCTTCAAATGAGAAACTTACTTTATAGCATCCATGAGTTTTCTAATCAATCTATTGAAAGTGGGATTATCAGGGGGAGTGTTGATATTGATGAAGTTAATAGGATTCTCAGTGGCTTCACCCTTACCATTTTTTTTCATCTGAACACAGGCTTTGGTCATGACCTCAATAAGATTCCCAATAGTGTCATTTTTACTTTTAACCTTCTTTGGGACTGAAGCCTTGGGTGTGAATTGTGTTTCAACAACTTCCTTGTGAGATGATGATCTAGTAAAAGGCCTCCTAACTTTTGTCTTAGCTGTTGCAGTGGGTGAAGGGAAATGCAATTTTCTCCCCTTCTTGGTTGTGGTTTTGGTTGATGAAGGAAATTCTTCCAGTTCAGGTGCATGATGGGGTGAAAATTCTCTTTGTGGGGAGTGATGTACCTCCCTCTCTTATTCTTCAAATTTCTTAGGAGTTTCTTTGTCTTGGGTAGTAGGTTTTCTCTTTCTCTTCTTACTTGTTAATGCTTGGGAAACACTACTAGCTAGAAAAGGGATCTGCATCTTGGATTGAGGGGTAAAGGCTATATCTAGCTGCATATTGGAAGAAACAATTAGTTTTTCCCATGAAAGGATTCTTTTCTTCAACTCTTCCATAACCAACATCCTGATCAACCCAGAGTGGAAAACACTAGTGTCCACAGCCTTGGACTTGGCTTGGACCCTATCAACCATCTTTCCCATACTTCTGAACAGATAAAAAGGGATATTCATCAAATCCTTACCAATGAAATGTAGAAAGAGCCTAATGTGATATTGGTATATCAGGTTGAATCTTCCCTCACATGTAAAATACCTCTGGATAATTTTCATCATTTTATCAAAACCCTCAACTAGGTGGCTCCTAGGCACTCCCTTAGACAAATTATCTTTTTGATAGTTTGGATTGAGAAAATACTTGGAAAAGGATACATTGAGAATAATGGATTTGAACCACCTCTCACCAGTATTATGTATCTTAGTGGCTTCTGCAATAGTGGCCTCAGATACCTCCAACTCAAGGGTTCCTACCTTGGTCTTAGTGCCATCAAGTTTAAGGAAAACTACCTTGCTGCTTCAAGGTGTCTCCTCTACATGTTTTGACAAAAAGAGAGGCAACTAACCCTTTGGAAAACCTCCCTGATCATAAGATCAACATCAAATAGGTGCATGTCAAAAGGCTCAGTCCTGACCACACTCCCACCCTTGTGAGTTTTATTCTTTTGAGTTGTATCCATGGATAGAAGCAGGAGGTCAAAACTGAAATTCTATGAGAGGTGAGGAAACCTAGTAAAGGCGAATGTCTTTTAATCTTTGAAGGTGATACTTTATTGGTCTTTCAGGGATTTCTTCCAATTCACTCTTGAATTAACAAGAGACTGGCTTGATGGATAAAAATGGGGAAAGAGATCCTTTGAGAAATTATATGCAGGAAGACTGCACTGTCCAAACTTAAGTTAGCATAAGGCCACCATATAGTGTCATCATCAGGTTAAAAGGCAAGGCATTCTATCCTCCTCACTACAAGCATAATTGAGCTGAAAATATAGGATGACACAGTGAATAATGAAGGCTAATGCTGGAGCTGTGAACATAGAAGATGTCATTGATTTAACATGGAATTTGTAGCGGTGGAACAGAGGATCTGTAGCGTAGTTTGGCAATAGTGGTTTCTTTAGAGAAGTGTGGACAACGCGAGCCAAGATAATGAATGGGCATTCAAAAGTCTGAAGAAAATTGACTTAGCTCTAGTGGAGGGAAAATTCAGTATGCAAATGGCCATAGAGTTTATGGTAGCATAGGTAAAGAGGCTGGTAGGTGGGAGAAGTTGTAGTTTGCATCAACATGTGCTACCAAAAGATAAGACATAAACACCTTAACGATCTTTAACAGAGCTTGAATGGATCATGAAGTATCTGGATGTCATAGCTTGATAATGGATGATCTGCAGCAAGCCTGGAGTCATTTTCATATGCCTCAACCTCCAATTCACCTCGGACAGTTAATTCTATAGCACAATCCAGAGCTTTGTTTGGACTAGTAGTTTTAGTAGTACCGAGATTAGGAGAAGGATTTCAAATTTTGTAAGCAGTTAGAACCTCATAAATGACCAAATCATAATATTCCTTTTGAAGACAAGGGTGATAAAAAAAAAAAAATACATGACATCAACTTCATGATGGTGAATGATGGTAAAGGGGAAAACTATACAAATATGTGCAACAAAAAATGCCTAGTGAGTTGGAAGCACCCTTTACAAAGTTTGATTTGACTCCTTAATGGGAATATGGACAGAGTGGAGAGGATCAAGTATATGAGTGGATGGAGTGACTTGTCAGGTTTGTAGATTCATGGGGTCGATAATTCTAGTTGTCAATTCAAATGATGAGTCAAGGATATAAACCACAAAATGAACCTAGGGTATAAACCACAGGTGTGGGTCAAAATGTGAACCAAGTCCCAAGCCTTTATTTGTTTAGACTAACCTAAGAAAATCATAAAGAGAAAATTAAAACAAACTTAAACGACTAATGGGTAAAAATTAAAACATAAGGAGAAAATTGACCCATGACAACTTCATGTGATAACACTATCCTTGTGCACCCTCTGGTGTCCTCAACCAACAAAAACATCAATTTTAAGTTCTTAGTCGAAGTCAAATATTGAATGGTCAAAGTTAAAGTCAAAGGTTGACTTTTGGTCAAACTTGATTTTGTGGTCAAAGTTGAAAATTCAGGGTTTCTAGCTTGTTCTAATCATTGAACCTTTTTTATTCAGTTTCTAATCTCTTCTTGTCAATATGGTTTCTAGTTTCAGATTAGAAGACAAGATGAACGATGCTACAAATTTCAAAGGTGTGCACTTGCATATGCTTTCCATGTTATATCATCCATCAAAGCATGAGTATGTTTTGCAGGGAATGTACAAGAGACCTTGTCTAAGAAGTGATATTGGATTCAATACATTCATAAGAACAAGTGATTGAGGATCTAGGTTGTAGGTTTGATTAATCAATTTGTTAATTTTAAATTTACACATATCAAGTTTGATAGTTGCTATAGTACAAATAAACACTATAGTTGTGACACCAATCTTTGGAAGGTTCTATTATTGTTAGGTATAGTTGGTTGCATGTAAGTACTATTGATATAGATGCATATTGCACTGTTTTGAAAAATGATCTAACTTCTCCTCTAGGATATATCTCTTGTTTTGCTCCCGGGCAGGTCACCTTGGAAACTCTATGATGACTATCATCCTTGTTACCATAGATATGTTCTTGTGAAAATGATATTGGAAATACGTTTCCTCTTGTTGTTCTTTTTCTAGAAAGGTCACACATGATAACTCTAAGAAGGAGCTACAATGACAATTGCAAACATGTAACATATGACTCCATCAAGTGGTGAGGCATGTACCAATTATAAAGGAACCATGTAAATAAAAAAGGAGTTTTGGACATCGTTCACTTTGATGTGTGTGGACCAATGTCAACCTTCTCACTAAGTGGAAGATAAAGATATTGAGATTTGATAATGGAGGAGAATACACATCCAAGGAGCTCGTTGCCTTCTGTAAAGAAACCAGGATTAGGAGGGAGCTAATTGTCCCACATAATCCTCAACAGAATGGTGTATTAGAAAGAAAGAACTGATCCATTAAAGAATCTTTTAAGGAAATAATGAATGACCAAAATATATACATATTTCTATGGGGAGAAGCAACTATGATAGTCATATATGTTCAGAATAGAAGTCCTCACCATATATTGAAGAACATGACTCCAAAAAATTCTTTCTCTAGAAATAAGCCAAGTGTTGAACAATTGAGGATATTTGGATGCCAGTCAAGAAGAAAGAATGGAAGGAAGCCATGATGGAAGAATATCAATCCATCATAAAAAATGATGTATGGGAAATTGTGCCTAGACCTGAAGGAAATTATGTAGTCACTTAAAATGGGTTTACAAGATAAAGCATGCAGTAGATGGGAGTATCGGTAAATACAAGGTAATATTCATGGCTAGAGGGTTCTCCCATTAGGAGGGAGAATACTATGATGAGATGTTTCTCTAGTTTCCAGGTACACCTCAATTAGATCCATCATATATCTTGTAGCATCCATGGGTTGGAGTTTACGTCAGATGGATGTAAATACCTCTTTTCTCAATGGAGTAATTAAGGAAGAAGTATACATAGAGAAAACTCAAGGTTTTTAGGTATAACTGTGAGAAACCCATGTATGGATATTAAAGAAGGCCTTGTATGGACTCGGGCTCCAAGAGATTGGTATGCATGAATTGACAGTTACTTAATGAGAGTTGGATTTTCTAAGAGCTATGTTGATCCAAACCTTTATTACAAGGTTGTGAATGATGTACGTGTGATCCTACTACTATATATTGATGATTTGTTTCTGATAGGTGTAGAGCCTCTCATTATTCAGTGTAAGAGGGAGTTAACCTCTGACTTCAATATGAAATATCTTGGTCTCATGAATTATTATTTGAGACTAGAAGTATGGCAGAAGCGTGGTGAAATATTCTTGTGGCAGGGAAAGTATGTTGTTGAGATCCTTCAAAAGTTTGGGATGATGGATTGAAAATCCATGAAAACTCCCATGGTGACATATCTGAGGAAGTTGAGAGACTCGTATTTTGATCTAGTGGATTCATCCCTGTGCTGACAGTTGATTGGATCATTGATGTATTTGGTTAATACCCAACTGAACATTTGATTTGTTATGAATACATTGAGCCAATTCCAAGTGGAACCTAGACATGAGCAATGGATAGCTAAAGATCACATTTTGAGATATCTTTGTGCGACGTTAAACTATGGTTTGAGACATGCCTCAAACAGTGACGTGCAACTGAATGGATTTATTGATTCAGATTGGGCAGGGAGTGCACATGAAATAAAGAGTACTTCTGGTATATGCTTCAGTTTGGGATCTGTTGTGATATCATGGTCTAGTAGGAAACAAAATTTTGTTGCACTCAGCACTGCAAAAGCATAGTATATTGCATCTTGTGATGCTTGTACAAAAGTAATATGGCTTTGTAATATGGTTTCTGGACTATTTGTTTAGGTATTGGATTTTGTTGTGATATATTGTGATAATCAGAGCTTTTTGAAGTTTCAGAGAACCCCGTGTTCCATGAAATGTCAAAGAACATTGAAATCAAGTACTATTTTATCCATGATAAAGTACATAAGGGAGAAGTGATTCTCAAGTACATCTCCATCGATGAGTAGACAACCGATATTTTTGACAAAGTCTTTTTCCAAGATAAATTTTAAATACTTGAGGGACAAGCTGGGACTTGTGGAGATTTCTCCCTTGGTTGAGAGGGAGTGTTGATCTGTATTATGCTAGTACAACTTAGATATGATACATATGTCTTGAGATGCATCATGTTAGTACAACTTAGATATGATGCATTAGCATCATGATAATATAGCTTAGAGATGATGCATATGCCTGATTCACATCATGCTAGTAAAGATTATATATGATGCAGTAGCATCATGCTAGTATAGCTTAGAGATGATGCAAGTGACTCGCATCATGCCAATACAAATTAGAGATGATGCATTAACACCGTGCTAGTATGGCTTAGAGATGATGCAGAGACATTGATCTACATCATCATAGTCCAACTTAGATATGATGCATTCACATCATTATAGTATGACTTAGAGATGATTTATATGATACTCCACATCATGCCCATACATATTAGATATGATGCATTCCCATTATGCTAGTACGACTTAGAGATGATAGATTGGAGAGAATGGTCCAGAAAGAATAGATTTCTGGTGGACAAATATTCTCCATGTGGAGAATGGTACAAGTTGACATATTGTTGATGTACCATGGACAACTATTATCCTAGGAAATTTACCAGACAGGTAGAATGGTCCAGGACAACTATTCTCTTGGGGATTTTCCCGGACTGGTAGAATGGTCCATCTCCTTGGGTTCACAGTAGTGACTAGAGTGGCAATATTTTTATAGGACATATATTTTTCCTAAGTTCACAATAGTGGCCATAGGGGGGAAAATGGTCTAGGAAAATCATTCTTCTAGGAAATATGTTCGGATTAGAAGAATGTTCCTTATATCCCATGGTGTGGCTTTCGTCATCTGGGAGGACAATCATTCTTCTAGGATGCATGTCCATATTAGAACAATGGTCCTTGTATCCCATTACGGGGCTTTCAACATCTATTGGGACAATCATTCTTTCTATGTCACAAGTAGTGACCAATATAGGAAGAATGGTCCCTATATCACTCTCTTGAGTGATTGACCTATGAAAAACAATATTTTGAGTGCATTAGGTTCATTACTTGACTTATTCAACATCATGCCTGATTAATCAGATGGAGTATGGATTTGAGAGATGATGTAGATGATGATATGATTTGATGCTAGGAGACTATTGTATTGCATGGTGATAGATTTGTAGCTATTAGTTGATTGCAGTGGAGACTGTGGGTCTATGGACAATAGTTATGTACTAATATGGTGGATGTGTTCCAATGGTAGTGACTGTGTGTCACTAGATAATAGATTTGCACTACTAGGAGTGGTTGTATACCACTGGATATAATTTTTCTGATGTTATGGATCATGATGGGTGTTATATATGCACTAAAAACACACTAGAAACCCTCAATTAAATTGTCAACCCGGGGTAAGTAAACTTAGAGTTGTAGCAAAATATATGCCAAAGGTAGAAGGGTTGTAGGAGTATAGCCTAACTAAGGAAGATAGTTGTCTAAGGCTAATCTACTCAAGCAAACCTATCTAATGAACAAACCCTGCTAAGCAAATTGAAACTATGTAACCTAAGTACTTTTGGGCCAAGGATCAATGGATAGTTCTAAGAAAAGAAAGCAAAAACCTACTTGAAGCAATCTAGTTCAACAATAAGCAAAAGAAACTATTAAGCATAAGAAAATAACAAAAGAAAACTACTTTAACTTGCCAACCTACATTCAATGAGAAACTACCCTATGAAAGAAAATAAACAGGAAAGAAACTATTCTACTAAAGCAAGGAAACATGAACAACTAGCTAACCTATTAAGGCAAGTAAACATGACAACTAACTAACCTATTAAACAAAATAGACAAGTAAGCAAAACAACTAGCTAACCTATTGAAGAAAATAGACAACTAACTACTCTAAGATAACTTCTACTACAAGTAATCAAATTAAAACTTCTCATTGAACAACTATCTAGCCTAAGAGGCAACTTGACTATGTTCTTAACTCAAAACTATTTCTAATTCATGAAAGGAAATCTATTTTATTGAAAGCAAGAAAGACTAGCAACTAACCTTTAATCTATGATAAGTAAACTACTCATCTGATCTATCAAAGAAAAAGACTATCTATCCTACACCAGCAATGAAACTATACTCTAATCTATGAAAGCAAGAAACTATATATTCTGATCTATGAAAGAAGGAAAACTATCTCTTTTAATCTATGAAAGCAATAAATCTATGAAAACTCAAACATAATGTTGGTGGTTGTGTGAATGTCTCCGGTGTCGTATGATATCTCGATGGCACTTAACAACAAAGGATAATTCAAGTGGTATAAGATCAATACCAATCTCAATAGCAAAGTGAAAAGTATGGTTTAAAAAATTCAATGAGAATTTAGCCATGACAAAAGAAATCGTCAATTACCCTGCATATTCATTTATTAACCATCAACAATATAACGAGATCATCATTGTACTTCTATAATATGTGAGAAAAATTCATACCTAAAATCAACTATTAACTAAGAAATACAATTGCAATTTAACTCTAGGAAATAAATTACATAAAATGAAACTATGCTATATCTACTCTAACAATCCAAACTGCAATAAGAAAATGCTTAAAAACAGAAATTAAAACATGACATTAAAAAGTAAACTAACAACTACATTAAGCAACAACTAGCTAAGCCAATTCTACATAAAAAAATGAAATAAGAAAGCTATGATTAAAAACTGAAATTGATCCTATCCATCCATCCATCAAATCCTTGTCGAAGAAAGATCAAATAAAATCTTTGTTCTATTCTAATTAAAAATCTGTTTTAAACTTGATTCTAAAATCATAAATGGAAACGTAATATAATATATAACTACACATGGGGTTAGTCTAGGGATCTGCAGATCCGTTCCTAACTACAAGATTAATGCATGATAACACAATTCATCATACTAACCTACAAAAGAGAGTCAAAGCAATTAAACTATAACAACAAACTAATTAACATAATAAAAATTCATGTACAGGAAAATAAAGAGAACAACTAAACTATGAAATGCATAAACAAACACAAAGATAGTTACCAGACTGTTGGTGCCCCCCCCAACAAGACATGGTCACTTTCTAAAAGCACACCATGCGCTCAACAAGATGAATTCACCATAAAAACTCAAAAACACAATTCTTGTATAATCTGGCAATGTAAACTGGAAAAACAGAGTAAAAATGTATTTCTATCTATCACACTGATGCTTCTACTACTTAACAACTATCTGACCACCTCGGTGGTATTTATAATGTTTACAAACAAAGTGGTCGACCACAGGAGGGTTGAACCACTTCTAAATTCAGCAATTTGCATTAAATGATGCCCTAACTGATAAAACAGAGCGAGCCAGTAATCTCCCTCTTGAACAACTAAAACTGAGTTGTCGGAAGCTCAGTAGTTGGAGGGGGAAAGCATGAAAAAAACCCATGTTCCCAATTCGCCCATCACTGTCCACCAATACCATAACCGCCAAGTCGCCCTCCATTTTTGTGAAATACGCAGTGTTGGACAGAGTGTCGGATCGAGTACTGGAATGAGTGCTGGAAGGAGTGCCAGACTGAGTGCCAGAAGAAGAAACGTGGTGCGTTTTCACCCTATAACACCAAAAACGTGAATCAGATCCTTGGAAGTGTAAAAACATGATCAATTATACTCAATACAATCATTAATCATGAATCATATGTACTTGGTGTATATCATACTGTTTTAATATAAAATTCTTCAAAAAGCTCCTTCAAAACGTGAAAAACATATATGTACATCTGACAAAAAGTGTCTAATAACTGATATAAATTGATCATATCTCGAGCCCAACATATCGACATTGTTGTGATCTATTGAATGGAATTGTAGTAACTATGTGCTGCTATCTGATTGCCATGGAGGCTACAAGTAGTGTTGGAGGTGGTTTCCAGCTAGATGGACAGTGATGATGATGCTCATGACTTAATCTGCATGATTATGAGGTGCATATGTGGATATGATTATGCTATCTATAGAATAGTCTGAAAGACTATGTGAGACTTTCCCATACCATGTGAAATGGATGGATGTGTTTGATACCATTACAGTAAATACCTCCCTAGCTAGGAGGGAGTGTTGATATTATGTGAGATGTGGGAGGTATTAACCTCCACGTGTAACCTTTGGCTAGAATAGAATATTACAGAAGAAATAGAAACCCTAAACAGATGTGTAAAAACCATAGAGGACAAGTTGTCTCAGTAGAATAAATTATATTAAAGTATTACCCTCTTGAAAGAGAAGTCGTCCTAGATAGGTGACAAGGAGCACTATAAATAGGAGGTGCTTGAGCTCGTATGTTCTCACTCACTTCACTCACTCTCTCAAGCATATCACAAATTTGGAGCTACAGTTGCAAGAATGGAAGGTGGATCTACCTTATAGTATATCTTTGTGGTATTCGTGGTGACATTCTTTGGTGGTACTCTGATATTATTGGTGGTACTCTTGGTAAGTGAAACTACAACTACTGCAGTTGATTATTGTTCTTGTTATGTGGTTTTCAGACTTTCTGTCGGGTGCACTATCTTTGGAGAAAGGTGCGCTCTCTTGATCATATGTTGGTTCTAGTGCTGTTTCTGGAATCATTCTATCTGTCAAAGGTTAAGGTGCTCGGGGATGGCTGCATGCCTATGGTTGGGTGAAAATTTTGTGATATTGTCTATGGTAAAACGAGCACATCGAATATTTTAACAATTGGAAACCATAACATCAAAAGAGATGATAAATCTCCATAAAAGAAATCATTAGTGAAGACCAAACCTCAAATTCCTCAAAGTAGGAAAAGAAATAGCATCAGGCTTGAGAAGTTCGGTATTAGGCAATATGCTTAAAAATTTAGTAGGGGGGCCTTTCCTTTCACTTGTAAAAGTAAAAGTAAAGGGGGTTTGTTGCATCCACAACAAAATGTTAGAAATTTTTTTCTCCATGTTTAGGATGGAGGTACCCAATGTTCCTAGATAGGTTGAACAAAGAATTATGTCAACCTATTTTATAAATAGAGTTGCAACATTGAACTGGGATATGTGTTTACAACCATCAATTGTTTCTTGTAAGTCCCTAATTTCATATTTATAATCAAAAGTGTCTTTATTTTCAATTATACATGGCTTCATAATTAATAACTATTTGGTGAGGTTGACATTGGTAATTACTTAAGATCCCACTAGTTGAAACTTAAGTAATATTTATAATGAACCTCTTAATTTAATTAACTGAGAACCTTTTTATTTTTGTAAAGTGTTATTTGGGCTCGATAAATGTTTTTTATTGGGTATGGTAAAAAAAATCAAATCTAGTAAACAAATTGTTGGATTTTTT
Source organism: Picea sitchensis (assembly GCA_010110895.2). NCBI lineage: Eukaryota > Viridiplantae > Streptophyta > Pinopsida > Pinales > Pinaceae > Picea > Picea sitchensis. The sequence goes on along the minus strand of SNQJ01S0094539.1, from coordinate 11,998 downwards.
AAAATGAAAAAAGTTACATGATCTAGTAAAAAAACATTGTCAGTTAAGGTAAACATGTTTTACGACATTTGGTAAATTATTTATTGAGACTTGGTAAAATTTTTACCAATTATAGCTCTGATACTATTGTAGTAGATCTGTATGGAATTCATGTTTTCTTATTACTAGTCATGTACATTATTTTATTTTCTATTTATTCTTCTTTCTGTACTTATAAATATTCATAGTGGAATAATCCTCAACAAGATCTTTGAATTTTCAATGGCCAAAATCCTAAATGTGGTCAAATACCTAGAGGTTAGAGAGACTCTATTTTTTTTAATGTATCCAAATGTCAGATCTATGAATTTATTATGTCAGATTTGTATTAGTAGTTCTATTTCAATTGGACAAAGTATTGTGAGGTGTGTTATCACCATAACAATTTTCAGCCAGGGTCCAAGTCTCAGAAATTTAGCAAAGAGCTACATCATTGGGGAGGCATCATAGTAAGGTCACATATGGTGGCATGTGGAAAAATATAGCGGAGGTACGAAAGGTAGGACCTGGAAGACCGTAGATTTTGAAGCAACTCAGATCAACGGCTAAGGCACATATCGGGCAATGAAGCAACGCAGAGGATAATTATTTGAAGGCGGGTCAGGGAAACATACTACGGTTTCATTCGTGGACGTGTGGCGCCCTCAAAGGTACATCGGGGAGAAAAGAGGTCTACCTAAAACCAGTTTCTCCAACCCCCGATATCGAAAGTTGATGAGACTTGGAAGATCGTAGATCACCTGCTAATTTGCATGAAATTTTCCCAATGCATCTTGTTCGTGTGTTATTTTTTCACTTAGATTTTCAAAAATTTTGGCGCAGCTGCACCCTCTACCTCGGCAAAAGGCCTCTGTGCTGACCTCCCGGTCTTAAGGATCGTTCAAATTTTACCCTCGAGCTGGAGTGGCTCCTTCGATTTTCCACTGGAATCTCTATTAGAATTGACCCACAGGTCTTTTCTTCTCCTCGCAGCCTCTAGGCCTGATCGCTGTTGTCTTCTTCAACAGAAAAATGGAATTTCGGGTTTCGGGGTTTCGAAATCCCAATGTCACAAACCTTTTCTTTCTCGATTTCCCGATCTCCGATATCCCGATATGATGTCAACTAGGAACCCCTTTCCGCCTTAAATACGATCAACGGTCATGATCGTCTACTAGACCAATGGTCCCTGATCTCCCTCAGGACTTCGAGGTTTCAAATGCTGAAATGCAATTGCCCTCGATTCTATCGATCTCTCGAATTCCGATATCCCGATATGATGACATCTAGCCCCATAATAGAACTTTCCTCCTTGTCGGGATTCCAGACTTCGCAGTTCTGAAATGTAAGTGTTTCCTGTCTTCAGGATTCACGAAACACCAAACCCCGTCAAGGATTTCTGCCATGCATCCCAACCGATGAGTGATCCTCAATCATTCACGATTTCGCGGAATCAAATGCCAATGTCCTCCTGTCCTCTTGAATCCCGAAAATCTGACATGCAAAATGCCGACGAGCTCTTGATTATCGCCACCTGTCTCAACTATCGGACGGTCCGGATTCAGTCTCGAGATTTCGCAACTTGCGATTCCCCAATGTCGTAGTTTCTCTGTCAACTTAAAACCCCGGTAGAAAAAATACTGACGGGTGCTTGATTATCTCCACGTGTCTCCTCAAGATAGACAGTCCAGATCAAAATTGGGGTTTTCACCATAAAGAAACCCAATCTCTTTTCCATGGAAATTCCGATATTCTGAACTCCAACACCTCAATATCTCGATACCTTTCGGGACCTTCGCTTGATTTGAGAGGGTTTAAGCCCCGTGAAACTCCTGTCAGACCGGATGGCTGACGGGTATCTATGTGAAGATATGACGGTCCACAAATCCTGATCTTGCACCTTGGAAACCCGGTCGTAACCTCCTCGCTTCTTTGTCAGATTAGACGGCTGGAGGGATTTCGCTAATCCTCTACAAAGAATTTTGACCATTTGTTTCTTCTCCCCTGACGATTTCTACGAAGTGAACCAAGGATTCTTCCTCGGAATTATCCACCTACGACACAAACTTTCGATGCCTTCTAATCACTCAAATGCACAAACTTCTTGTACTGCCTTCAATAGTTTTAAAGGCTTTACTCTTCCTGAGCTTCCTCACAACTTTGAGTCTTAAAGAAGACCCCTGCACGCACTCCTTGCGGCAACCTACAAACTCTTGAAGGGTTGAACACCTTCGACTCCGTGCACTCCCTGCAGCGACAATCCTTCAATAACTTCTCAGGTTTCAAACCCTGGATTTAAGCTTGGTCTATGCACACCTTGCACGACTTATGTTCCTGACTGCACTTCTTGTGTGAATATGAGAACAAACGCTATCTCTTCTGAGCTTTTAGAGACAAACCTCTGAACCTTTTGTCAAGGCACTCCTTGAGGACAATTCAACTGCACTCCTTGCAAGAACTCTTACTCAGATAAAGAAACAATTGAAACTCATTTCATTACCCTTTCCTCTCAGATTTCAAATATTCAACAAGAAATCATTCATACATAGCATAAAATCAATTGCATGATAGAAAGAGTAAAACATTCATGAGCATAACATTTAAAGATGCATACACAGAGAATATATGAACACCATGAGTCTGAATCACAGTTTCTTTGTATTAATTTAGAACTTCTGTACATGGAGTCTGCTACACAGCTCTTTGCTTCTCCTCTATGCTCTCTTCTGATAATGTTACAATACACACTGAGGGTGTCTATATCCCGTTTCCCTCTCTCATTCTAGACTGTCTAATCTAATATTAAATTCTACCTACTTACATAAATGATTTCTACCTACTATGGACGAGAGTAGATCGCTCAAGGTCCTTTACAATATATAAGTATGCCTCTCGTTAACTATCACATTTAAGTTTGGCGCATCCAATCTTCAAAAGCTTTTAAACAATTTATCATGTGCTCAAAATGTGTTGCGCTTGCCCCACGCTCACTTGACGTTGACGATGCTCTTGCATCACTTTTTCACTAGCTCCATCAAGATCCCATCACCTAAATCATTCACTTAACTGATCATCCAAAATATTCATGTGCTCCACGAGCCAAAAATTTGGCAAATATCCCAAACCTATATCTAGTCTAAATTCTTATCTAAATCCCCTGGTTCCATCACTTCATTCATTTTTATCCTTATTTTCATATTCCCATTAAAAATAAAAAAATATTCCTTTAATTAAGAACCCTTACCCATCCACAAAGTCATGTGTTAGGCCTCATATGCCCAAAGTCCTTAGAAAATAGAAAAAGGGTTTATTATTCTTAATATAAATATTTTTATATTTTTATATTTATATTAATATTTAATCCAATATTTAATTTATGGAATCACGTCAAATCATGGGCACGAATCTCAATTTATAAGGTGGAAAATTTAAAGGTTGGATGGAGGGCGCACATACATATCGATGATTGGAGTAGCGAGGAGGTTAATTATGTGAAGGTGTGCCAGGGAAAACTACCGTGATTTATTTGGTGGACACATGTTTTTATGTGGAACACATCGGAGGTAAAAGAAGTTTGGATTAAACCACTCTAGCCCAAGCCTGATGCAATAAGTGAACCATTTATCATATATTTAATGTGTGGCATTTCTCCAGGAGTGCATTTCAACAACAAATATGGAATTTCTATTAAATAAAATTCCTCCTCACGGTGAAAAGGTTTTACAGAGGTAAGATTTAAGTTTTACAAATTAAAGAAATTAATTGTTGTAGGAAAATCTCCCTGCGGACAGGTAGATTGCCTCAAAGAGATAGACCCTAACTCTAAGACAGAAAGTGCTTAACGTGGACACTGACTTCCTTTCAAATATATACAAACTAATACATGAGAAGGAAGGAGAATAGAAGTACCTCTTTATCGACGTTTGTCCCTGCACGCTCCGAGTTGAGATCCAATCCTTTGCCCCTCAACGAGCCCTGTAGACAAACAAAGTATGACCGCTTCCTACTCTATTAATATTAGCTTGAAAACAGATCTATCTATTAATGATAATTTCATTTAAAATCAGACACAAACTAGAAAGAAACAAGCCAAGCGTGTCATATTAATGAGAATAACGACAGTAGTACTTACAATCGTAGATGCGAATGCGACAGCTTCGTCAAGTCCCCTTTGTCTTAACCCTTGCTCGAAAGATCCACGACTTGGATGATAGCAGCTTCACTGATCACTCTCCTTTAGCTGACTGTGTGTTTCCTATGAGATCATAGGTTTCATGCTAGCAATTCTTCCCCCTGTTCCAGCAGTACTTATGAGATCATAAGTCTAGTGTGATTCTCCATTTTCCATTCCCTTTCACCATTAGAAATCTTGCTTATATAGCCTTGGAGAGGATTTAACCACTTGAGATATCCTTGGGGAAGTTGAGGATTTGCCTCCTTCAGTTGAGGATCTACCCTAAGATCATGGCTGGACTAGGGATTCGAATCCAACTGCCTTCCAAGAATGAAAAGATCCTTCCCCCATTCATCTCAACA
>SNQJ01S0094538.1:28132-47314 GCA_010110895.2 Picea sitchensis | reverse complement strand
TTCTGAGAGATGGATACTTTCTTTGTATATCTTTCTGATTTCGAGATGTAGCTCCGCTATGTATTGTTCGCGGCTACTCTTTATAGTTATTTGACATGGATCTACAATGTATTTGATTGGTAGCCATGGTTCTGATTTATCATGAGCATGGGTATGCCCGCCTCGGTGAGACATTTGATATTTTTTGCAGACGGCACTTCCCGATTCTTGATTCCTGGGCTCACTCATTCAACATATCAGTACAGATTGGTAAAGAATTGGTAATGTATTTCGGCCATCAGATGCTCTTCTGACCTCACACATTAGGGGGCATCTTTTATAACCCTAAAATTCACCACACAGGTTTACCTGGCATCAGGCCAACTCATGCCTCTTCCTAGCCAAAGCCATGCTGAATAAAACCTTGAAAAACCTCCTAAATCAAGTAACCCGCGCCCTAACTTAGCACTAGGCGCGTTGGGACGCTGGCTGGCCTTCTACTGCATGCGGGTGACTGCGGGCTAACCCATTACAGCCCATATTTACCTAACAAAGCAGAAAATCAAGAAAGTTTCCGTCGAGATGAAGAGATTTTTGTCAGTTAACTGGAACTCCCAGCCATGCATGGCCGAGAGTTTGCCTAAAACCCTAGCTCCTTCTAGCCTATAAAAGGAGGGGTAGGGGTACTATTCAGAGGAGGAAAATCATAGCAAAGAAACTCTGCCAAAATTTCCAAGTCCATTATTATCCCAACCCTTTAGCCTTTCCTCAATCTTTAGGAGAAGTTCAAGGAAAGCAGTTGGAGGACAAAGAAGAGGAGGAGCCCAGGATCAGGATCGAGGAACGGTGGTCGATCTCAGAAATCATTGTAAGTTGGTTCATATTGAGATTAATGAAAAAGATAATTTTCATGTCCCGAATATATGAGTCTTATCTACGTTATTTGATTTGTGTTTAATCTCTAACCCCCTAGTAGATCAATAGCATGCATGTGTAGTTTTGTCTTGATTGCAGGAAAGCTTTGTGGAAGGAGCAGCAGCAGCAAGGGGATAAAGGATCAATGGAGGATCTACTTCAACCGTCGATAAAAAGGTTAGTGAATTCTTCCCATGCGTGCATGAGAAAAGGGGTCGAGATTTCGGGTAGAAAGTTAAAAGTTATGTCTTAAGGGTCATGATCTGCGTACAAGTTTAAAGCCCTAGATTGTTAGTCCGTAGGTTAGAATACCCCACAACAATTATACAACATATGGACAATAAAAGTAATGAGTATCAGTCACACATAAGGTATACACAGAGACAAATTTTCTCGAGGAAACCCATAAAGGGAGAAAACCTCTTCTTCTTCGAAATGATAGGCAGTCTTTTAAGTTCTGTACATCATCTATGATTGAGAACCAACTCAATGTGAGGTTGCTACCTCTGTTTTACAAGCTGCAACTTGTTTTAGAGCACAAACTCCTTGGTTTCTCGAGCACCCACTAGAAGGAAGCACCAATTCTCTTAATGTTCCAGCACCAACTGGATGGAAGCACCAACTTCCAGTTACACAAGCTCCAACCTGTATAACAGAGAACACTTGTTCTCCCTTGCACCACCCTACCACCCTGGTTTCTTTGGCTACAACCAGATGAAAGATACAACTCCCTGTGTTCAAGCTCCCACTTGAACCTCTGAGGACAATAGTCCTCCCTAGCACCTCCCAACCACCCTGGAATATAAATGAATAATTAAACAACTAACTACACAGATAAATCGATTCTTACTACTTCTTCTCTGTTCTGTAAATCTAGTCTTCTTCTAACTGTTCTGCAATTCTTATCTTCCTTTGTCTGTTCTACAATTCTACTCTACTTCAACTTATTCTGTCGTTCTTCTCTGCTTCAAGTCTTTTCCTCATCTGTTACTCTTCTCTGATTTTTATCTCACACTGCACATATTTTCAGTCTCACACTGCACATCCTGTGATTTTCCCTTTCTTACAGTTTAATTCATTTTTCGTCCAGAACAACCAACCACACACAGTCTGTATATTTTTATTTTATGCACCACACCCACAACAGTTACACTTTGCATCTTCTTAGGAAAAAGAAAAACCGTCTGAGCAACTGAAACGCCAACCGATCAGGAATCATGAATCAGTTTTTCTATCTGATTTGTAATTGATGAATTAACTATGAGAGAGAACAGTAGACCTCTGATCATATTCAAGTTTATTTGCATCATTGGATGAACTTTATTAATCTTGCCTTTAAATCATGTTTCGGCATTTCGGCATTCCTGTGGCCAAGTGTCTCGACACTTCATGTCGCGATCTTCGAAACTCCAATACAGAGATTTTCTGTGCTAGCTCCTTCCTCTATATGACCATGGCCATGACCAAGCGCTTATGCATAAAGTGATTTTTGCGAATTCGCATTTCATGAATCTGGAGATGAGGCATCTTGACTCTCCAAGTCGTGATCCCCGAAACCCCGAAATGGAGCTTATCTGAACTGACTCCTTCCCTTCTCGTGGCCACCGACGGTGACCATAGGCTATACCAAAAGGCGCTTCATATTTCGTGAGTTTATAAACTTCATCGAGTCTGATCAACGGTTGGAATATCCATAGATCTAATGGTCCAAATCTTATCACGATCTCACATCTCGCGAGTTTCCACACCATGCTTCATTGAATCCAAGTCAGTGACTTGTCCTATGATTCGACGGTCAATATATGATCTTAATTCAATGGCTCAGATCATATCGCGATTTCACATATCATGATTTCAACATTCTTGTGGTTATGTTTCTTGCCTCTCCAAGTTGCGATTCATGAAACTCCGAAATGGAATCAGATCAATGATCCAGATCACACCTTGATCTGATAGCTGCGATTAAATCGCGATTTCGCATATCGCGATTTCAGTGGTTATGTTTCTTGCCTCTCCAAGTTGCGATAGGCGAAGCTCCGAGATGGAGCTCAGATCAATGGTCCACGTTCTTGGTGATCTAACGATCCTGATTTTTTCACGATATCGCATCTCATTGTTCCTTAGATGGAGGTTCTCATCACTCCAAGTCGCGATAAGAGAGACTCTGAGATGGAGCTGGATCAATGGTCCACAACAAACCTCGATATGACGACTAAGATAGTTTCGCGATTTCACATATTGCGAATTCAAGAGGTTAGGGAACCCCGTTCCTTTGACTTTCCAGTCAGCGACATGATGATCTTTCACCATGTGTCCTACCTGAAGATGGACTGTCCTCCTTCTTTCGGAATTTGGTGAGCTCGCTTCTCCTTGCACTTTAATGAACGTGCAGGTTCTCCCTGATACAACAATGGTCGGAACTTATGCTTAGATTTGACACCTGAGATCTGTCCTCCTCTTCTGTGCGTTCTTCTTGTCTACAATCATATCTGACGGTCCTCCTTCTTTTGGGAATTAAAATGGGATCCAACGATTAGAAATGATGCTTCTCCTCCTGAGCTTACTTTGTTCCACTTACTCTGATTTTTCCATTGATGATCTGCCAACAATCCTCTGCACTATCTCTTATGAGCTTATTTGAATCTTCTCTGCAACGTCTTCTCATAATGCCAATCTATTACATACTTTCTGTACTCATGCCATCTTCATTGTTGTACTTTCCATCAATGACAAGCATACAAGCATGCGTTGTCTATTAAATATTTGCCAACAATATTACTAGATATGCTAAGGGATCTTTAAAGTTTGAAGATCAGTTGTGACAGTAGGAGATATACTCACCATATTTCCTTCGGCATAAATGTCATCTGTATCAAGTGGAACTACAACGTGACCGAATATCTCACTCAAGGTAGATCAAAAGTCATCTTGTTCGATTCTAGCAAGCTCTGGGAGAAAAGAAGAGCGATGATGCATATCATCCCAAGGTTTTTCAAAACCATTCAGGGCATCGATGATGGCTTCCTCTGAGGGAAAAGTCTCATCGAGGTAGTCATGTGAGAAATACAATGAAGTGGCCCCCACAGGCTTAATAATAACATCCTCCTCGTCCGAGGTAATAGGATCGGGATCAATAGAAGAGTCAAGAACAACTTGATACATTATCTCTGCTACTGATAGTGGCATGGCCATTCCCTCATGTGAATGACCTTAAAAAGATGTAGTCGAGGGAATGTAGGGTCCAAGGATCGTTAAAATAGGAAGTGCAGAAAGAAATAGACCTCTCTTACAAAACGGGCCGACTGGACATGGCGTAAACATGGTGGCTTGCACCAAAGCCTAGGTGGCTTACGTTATGTCTTCTTGAGCTCATCGAAGGTGATCTTCAACTTTCTCAGTGATCTGGTGTAATTGAGTAGGCTCATCATCTGTTCCTAGTATTTCCATTGTTAAGGGCGTCGTAGAAACTACTTGGTTGGACCAGAGTGTCTGTTTCACTTCTTTGAGTTCGTCCATGATCCAGCGGAATAGTTCCTCCTTCTTTGCTTCTTGATTTTCTATGAACTCTAGTGAAACATCATTCAGTGCGGAAATTAAGAAGTCAAAATAATTCGGTGTAAGGGTAGTTTTAAGAATGGTCCGGGTGGACTTAGATTTCTTTTTGGATGAGGGATTGGGTGGGGTAATATTCCTTTTCTTGGAGGGATCTTCCTTGTCTCTAGGCGGAGTAACCTCGCCTTTAATCTTCTCAACTTCTGTGACCCTTAGTTCTTCTTCATTACCTCCCTTCGTAGGTGAAAGCGAAGCAGTCTTCGTGGATGTGTTGTGGATATCTTGAACTTCCACATCCTTCTTAGTCTTGTGTGGTCCTGGTGTATCCGACATAGCTTCAGGGCTATCTATGACAGACATCTCTACGGGATATACTGCAACAAGCAGGTCTGCCAACCATTCCTTGGTAATCTCCTCCAAGTCACCTTTTGCCAGCTTGTAATATGACTAGAGTTGTTGTTTGTGCTCATCTGCGCGCACTGTGATGTAGGTGAAGTGACGATATGGACTGAATTTCATCAAAGGTATAAACCTATGAAGTGTGTTGGGTGTGATTCACAGTGTAGACTGAATGGAATTCTTCAACTGAGTGTAGTAAGTGTGGAAGATGACATTGGACTGCCACTATTTGTTCATGTTGCTAGAGTACCACAACGTACAAAACTTCGCAGCTAGTGGTTCGAAGGGTTCGATCTCCAAAAAAGTGGCTCCCTCGGGCAGTTCCCAAGTGATGAAAGTGATGAGTATGAGCAACCAACTAAAGTGGAACTCATACCCTTGGTCCTGCACTTGTCTACAATCAAGATCTAGCTGATTTTCAAGGTATTTTGCCTAGTTCATTTGTAGTCCCTCTGCGCACTTCCTTGCGAGGTCAACTACAAATCCGATCACCTGTGTAGGTTTGTTTTCTTGCACTAACTTTCCTTCAATCAACTGGAAACCAAAGTGCACTGCTGCATTCTCAATGGAGGCTACCTTGTAACCTCACATTCCTTTCTCTAGATCACCATATGTGTCCTTTATTCATTGGGCGAGAGTGCGATCTGCTGTCTTTCCAGGGTAAAAGTCCTACGGGTCAGGGCCCTTCATGCTTAGCCCAGTGATCCAATTGATTAGAATCGGATCTACAGTGATGCGGTGGTCCAACCATAGGTATCCTCTGTGGTAGCAGGACAGAACCAATCTGACGCATGCATTTACTTCCTGATGCCTCCCAAAATGTGGAATCTTCATTATGTTGAGGAGGGTTGACTGTGTAAGGTTATGGGTCCATTGTTGCAGTACAATATTGGGGTTCTTTCCTTTTGTAATAATCAAGTACTTGTGTGGGGCTAGCATATTGTAAACCTTTCAATCTCCAAGGTTAAAATCACTAAATTTCAGCGTGGTGAGCTTCTCCTGGTTAGCATGAACTACGCGCACCCCTTTCGGGAGGTACACAGTGACTACAACATAGTCGAAGTCTCTGGGTACAGTGTCTTGATTCACTATTCTGCTTAGTGGTGGGATATATTTAGGTAAGATGCTTGGGATCATATTCATAGTGGCGAAGTCATTTTCGAGCTTAGATCGTCTTTTCGAAGGCGATCAGGATGGTCCTGCTTGAGCAGTGGAGGGAGAAGCTGGTAGGGCACCCGAGGATGATGCCTGTACACCTATAGACATTCTGTGTTCTAACATGACTCTCTCAGTCATTAAATCAATTAGAACTTCTTCAACAATTTTCTCAGCAGCGCTGAGCTCGTCCGACATACAAACTTGGGTCAGCTGGCTCGGGTGCAAAAGAAATTCAAAGACTGTAGTGAATAGTAAGGAAATGATCTCAGGGTAAGTAAAGCTCAGGGTTTGTGCTCAAATTATCAGTTAGAAAAAAGTATTCTCGTTGCGTGGTGTGATGGGTTAAGTAGGAAATATCAGCAATGATCTTCTTGCAATAGACATGGGGCCTTCATTAACTCCGTTCTATCTATTCTGTTTCTATCCAACGGTCTAGTGGTAACCCATAACTACTTTTCGATCCATTAGAAGTGGCGGTTGAATGGGTATATCGGCTCCAACGACTATATTTCTTCGTCATGGTGAAGTACTCTATGTCATTGTTCTGATATCTCAGCGAAGCTCCAATTCTGCAATTCTGCTTGCTGCGAAGTGTCCTCTAGAACCTCTTGTAATCTTACAATGTTAGCCCTTTTGTTTCTTAACTTCCTAGCCTTCTTCCCAGTGAGCTTCATCTCAGTAATGATTTTACCATTATGATGTTTATCTTCTATGGTCTTAGTTACTTCGCGTTGCTGAGAGTCTTTCCTAGGGTTCCTTGATAATACTTCTTCTATATCAAAAATAGGTAACTCGATCTTCTGTAGATCCTCAAGTGTTCTTTTAGCTTTGATGTCGGAGTTGCTAATATTAAATATCTACGATCTTATCTTCTATTCTTCAATCAAGTGCATGATCCTTCTGGTCATAAAGTATTTTAACTCTTTCTTCTTCTCTTCCAAAATTTTGTCTTCCACTTTTTGTCTGGCTTGTTCTCTATCAATCCAAGGTTTTCCTATGAGCATGGTAAATAGGGTGTTGTCTTCAACAAATTTAATGATCTCAAAGTATTCCTCTGTCAAAGTTCCATTGACAGTCATAGGTATCCAGGTGAGCCTTCCACATAGGTTTACTAGCTTTCCTCTAAAGAAACTTGTTCCTCCTAGGGAAGGGATCATGGCAAGATTTCCTATAGCTTCCCAAGTTCTTTCTGGCATAATGTTCACTTGTGTTTCTTAATCAAGAGTATAGTAAATGTCAAAGCCCCCTATTCTTTATTCGATTTTCTCCTTTTCTTTGAATATCTCTGATAGCCTAACATCTCGGTGGTCATTCAAGGTATCTTTCATCTGTAGCAATATATTTTCTTATTCTTTTTGGGTTTATGCTATAATCTTGGTCTCTTGATCTCCTTCAGGGTTTTCTTTCTCCATATTCAACTTCTCAAACCTAGAAATCATTCTAGGGAAATCCCATACTTCATGGTCCATAGCCTTACAATAGAGGCAACTAGGTCTTCTCCCAGGACATTCCTTAGCAAGATGTCCCAGTTTTCTGCAACTATAACAGAGGGTTAATCCTCTCTTTCGTTTAGATGTTCCCCAACCCCTTATGTACTGCGCACCAGGATCATGGTGGCTAGCCTACAAAAAACTCTTTCTAGGATCCTGCATCCACTTGTTAGTCCAGACATTCTTTCAATGCATAGGTATAACATATCTATCACTATACTTATCAGATCTATTGATATCGAACTTTCTTTCATCTATTAATTCCCTAGTTTTGAAGCTAGGACATAATCTATCAAGCATACCTAGATCCATGCTTTAGAAAAAAAAAAATTCACTTATCTTACTTCTATAGAGCACAAATATTCCAGATCTAAGACTTTTAACTATTCTTACCTTTATCAAAGAACAAAGCTTACAAATCTTACCTTTTTTCTATAGATATGACCTTTTACCTTCAAAAATTTCCACTTTTACTTGTCTTAATGCATAGAGAGTTCAAATATCACTTCTTTTCTTCAGTATCAACCTCTTTCTTGCCGATCTGACCTTTTCCTTTCAGATCTGACCTCTTTTTCTCAGCACAAAGCTTTGTAGGTCAAGTAGAATATTGCACACTAGGGCAACAGATCTATGCAGAGAGCTTAGTTCACATAAAGTTTTTTCTTCTTCAGTTCCCAACAATCATAGTTTTAGGTCTTGACAATGAAACCATTTTTGGGCACAGGGGAAGACCCAGGGTTCACCGCTCAAGAGTGCACCAACAAAACCCTAACTACCAGCCCTTTCAGCAACACCTGCGAAGTAGATGAAGTCTCACCCGAGGTAGAGGCAGGGGTGGTTGCAGGACTCAGATGTCTGGATCCTTAGCTGGGACATTTATCTGTGATTATGTCTTTTACAAGGCACTTATCATAGATCCTTCATCAATATTTAACCCATCTGGTACTTCACAGATAGCACAGAGCATCGCAGTGAATACTTATACTAAAGATGATTCAGTACTTAGCCACATAATATAGTTTAGATTCAACAAATCAAGCACTAAGAATCTTATATATTAGATCTAACATTCATTCATATATCATCATCACAGAGCATAAATAGATCTACTTAATCACATCAAGCACTTAGTGATGCAGGAGCATCTCAAGCAAGCCAGCGCGGGGATAAAGGATAGCTGGAAAAGCGCCTAGCACAAATTTTGAAAATGTATTAAAATACTAATGAAGCCATTAAGAAGGAGCACCCTTGTAAAATGTAATCGAACCTTAAGCGATCCACTCTCATCCTTAGTAGGTAGAAGTCATTTATGGTAGTTAATGTAGGTATATAGAATTCAATTCTAGATTAGACAGTTTAGAATGAGAGAGGGAAGCGGGATATAGACACCCTCATTTTGTATTGTAACATTAGTATGAAGAGCATAGAAGAAAAAGAGCAGAGAGCTGTGTGAAGACACCCATGTACATAAATTTGAATTAATAGAGAAAGATTTGATTCAAATTATGGCGTCGTGTTTGTTCTCTGTGTATGTATATTGAATGTTATGCTCATGGTTATTTTACTCTTTCTATTGTACATTTTATTTTATGCTATGTATGAGTGATTTCTTTTTGAATGTCTGAAATATGAGAGAGGGAGTAAGAGAAATGAGTTTCAATTGTTTCTCTATCTGAGCAAGAGTTCCTGCAAGGAGTGCAGTTGAATTGTCTACAAGGAGTGTGTAAACAAAGGGATCAGAGGTTCATCTCTGAAAGCTCAGGAGAGATAGCTTTTGTTCTCATTCCCTCAGAAGTGCAGTTGGGCACAGGAGCCATGCAAGGTGTGTGTAGGCCGAGTAGAGGTTCAGGTTTGGTAACTTGAATGATTTGCTTNGCCGAGTAGAGGTTCAGGTTTGGTAACTTGAATGATTTGCTGAGAGACTACTACTGTAGGAGTGCGCAGAGTCGACGGGTTCCAATTCCTTGGAGTAATTAAGGAATTTTCCGCAAGGAGTGAGTGCAGGAGTCTTCTTTAAGACCCGGAGTTGTGAGAAAGCTCAGGAAGGATAAGGCCTTCGAAACTGTTGAAGGGCAGCACAGAGAAGTCTATGCCTGGAAGTATTGAGAAGGGGTCATAAGTTTGTGCCATGAGTGGACAAGTTTCATGGAGGAATACTTAGCTCATTTCGCAAGAATAGTCAAGGAGACATTGAACGGTCGAAATTCTCCATGGAGAATTCACGAAATCCCGTAAGCCGTAAGATATCGCAGAGTAGCAGAGGAGTTACAGGGATTAATTTAAAGGTTCTAATCTTAGGAAGAGTAGGGCCATAGATCCAAGCCACAAGAGCCATTGGATTTACCCGTGAACTTCTATTTTGGGTTTTCCCGAGGAGAAGTCCCGAAATTCGGATAATAGGACTCGCGAAATCACGAAACACGAAGTCCCGAAGGGCGAAAGGATCATGTTCGCCACAGAATCGGCAGGTGGACAGGTGGCGTATTATCGGCATGGAAGTAAATTTTCATTGACCATTTCAGGGTTTCATAGGGTGAAGTTCCAAATTCTTTGCATCACGATTTGCGATATCGCGAAGTCCGAAGTCCCGATAGAGTGAAGGCTATTGAAAAGTCAACCTTGCAAGTGCATCAGAATTTGAGTGCATCAAAATTTTGAGAATTGCGGGAACAAGTTGTTGGACATCGCGACCACCGAAATCACGATAAGGAGAAATCCAAAAGAGAAAGAGGAAAGGTCAGCGTTGACTGTTTTCGAGTTCCGGGGATTTGAGAGACAAGGCGCTTGACCGTCGGATTCGCAAAAGCGTGAAGTCCGATCTCCCAAAATACAAGGGAGTGATTTCTTAAAGTTAGTTGTGGGTGTAGATTTCCCGAAAGGGAAATAGAAGATCCATTTCAAAGCTCTTCGGGCCAGTGAAGGGAAAAATATCCTGTTGACGTGGACCTTCCGACCTGTGGGTTGAAGGAGGGTTTCAGGCGTGCGTCATCAATTTTTGGTATCAGATCTCAGAAAGGTTCTTTGCTTTCTGTAGCAGAGAAAAGGAGAATTCACCATGCCGCCAAGAAGAAGGGAAAGACAAACACCTGATCCACCAGAGGAGAGGGAAATGCCAAGAAGAAGAGGTAGGCAGATGACTCATCCAACCATGGAAAAAGAAATGCGTGATTTACGCACTAGACTTGAAGACATGGAGACAACACAGAGACGCACAGTTAGTGCTGGGGATCTTAGTGATTCCAAAAGTGAAATCGAGGTTGAACAAGAAGAAGAAGTTGCAGCTGAAGATGCAACAAACGAACGTTTGATTAAGGCTATTGCAAGAATGGGTGCAAGAGCGAAAATGGAAATTCCAGTTTATGAGGGAAATCTGGATGCAGAGGAGCTTCTAGACTGGATTAGAGATCTAGACACATATTTTGACTACGAAGATGTCGAAGAGGACAATAAGGTCAAACATGCTATCATGAGATTGAAGGGACACGCAACATTGTGGTGGGATGAACTACAAGTTGACAGACGTTGCAAAGGCAAGTAGAAGATCAAGAGTTGGGACCGAATGATCGCGAAGATGAAAGAAAAATTCATCCCCAGAGATTATCAAATTACTTTGTTCAGGAGAATGCAGAACCTGAGACAAAAGCTAATGACACTGAAATAATACACTGAAGAATTCTACAAGTTGAACATTAGGGCAGGTCATTGAGAAAGCGATGATGAAAATGTTGCCAGATACATGAATGGCCTGAGATATGACATTCAGGATGAAATGAGCATGGTAACCATATGAACGGTGGAAGATGCTTATCATATGGCTCTAAAAGAGAAAGAGAAGCTAAGCTGAAAGCAGGGTCAAAGAGGCCGAGGCAAAAGTCATCCCAAAGGCAAATCAATTGCCCAGGATAAAAGTCAGAAGCCCAAGGAGGACTGGAAGAAACCTCAAACTCGAACTGAGAGAGGTGGAAGCTCACAGTGAGGGAAATATGCTGAACACAGAGGGCATCATACCGAGTAGAGAGGAGATTATGCTGATAATAATACTTTTCCTCGTACCAGAGGTAGAGGAAGGGGAAGAGGTGGAGTAATAACATGCTTCACATGNTGAGTGTCCAGATAAAAAGAAAGAGAGTGGAGAGACTCACATCGCCGAAGCACAGAGGCGAGATATTGAGGCAGAAGATGCTAAAGGAGGAAGATCGCTGATGATGCGAAAAGCTCTTTTGACACCAGAGAAGGAGGTGGAGAGTTCAGTCCAAAGAAACAGAATTTTCTGGACTGCTTGCAAAACCAAGGACACGGTATGAAAGGTCATTGTGGACAGTGGTAGCACAGATAATGTTGTTTCTACAAAGATGGTAGAAAAAATGGAGCTGGAGATGATTGATCATCCAAGTCCATACAGAGTTTCGTGACTACAAAAAGGACATCAGGTAACTGCCNCTGTACTTCTCATGAGTGGGAAGGAACTTCTTACAGAGGTTAAGAAGAAGGAAGAACCACAATTCATTGTGGTCAGGAAGCCTAGGATTGTTTTGACCAGCACAAGAGTAGATGATTTACCAAAAGAAGTTCAGGAATTGCTGGAAGAATTCGCTGACATAGTAGTGGATGAGCTACCTCATTCGTTGCCAGCAATTAGAAGTGTGAGTCATCATATTGATCTCATACTAGGAGCCAGTTTGCCAAACAAAGCCGCATAAAAATTGACACCACAAGAGAATGAAGAGGTTAAAAGATAAGTCCAGGAGTTGTTGGACAAAGATTTGGTCAGAGAAAGCTTGAGTCCGTGTGTTGTTCTGATAGTACTCAGTCCGAAGAAAGATGGAGGTTGGAGGATGTGTACTAACTCGAGGGAAATTAACAAGATAACCATCAGGTACAGATTCCTATTACCAAGGATGGATGATCTGATGGATTGCTTGAGTGGAGCAAAATTCTTTTCAAAGATTGATTTGAAAAGCGGTTATAATCAAATCCGTATGAGAGAAGGTGATGAATGGAAGACATCCTTCAAAACAAATGAAGGGTTGTATGAATGGTTTTTTATGCCATTTGGATTAACAAGCGCACCAAGTACCTTCATGAGGTTGATGAACGAAGTCCTGAGGGAGTTCATCGGGAAATTTGTTATCGTATATCTGGATGACATACTGGTTTTCAGTAAAATAGTGGCAGAGCATCTGAAACATTTGGCTATAGTGATGCAGAGGTTATAGCAGGAGAAGTTGTTGATAAACATGAAGAAATCCTCATTCATGAAGACAGATCTCATTTACTTGGGATTTGTTATTTCTGTAGATAAATTGAGGATGGATTCGGATAAGGTGGAGGTAATCAAGAATTGGCCATCACCAAAGAATACCTTTGAGGTGAGGAGTTTTCACAGATTGGCTAGTTTCTACTGAAAATTCATCAGGAATTTCAGTGGAATTAGTGCACCGATGATGGATACAGTGAATAAAAGACACAAGTCTTTTCAATGGACAGAAGAAGTTGAGAAGAGTTTTAATCTGTTGAAGAGGAAGATTAGGGAACAACCAATTCTGGTGTTGCCGGATTTCCAAAAGACATTTCAAATGAAATGTGATGCAAGTGGATTTGCAATAGGGGTAGTCTTGAATCAAGAGGACAGGTCGATAGCATACTTCAGTGAGAAGCTGAATGAAGCGAAAGTGAAATACTCCACTTATGATAAGGAGTTTTATCCTATTATACAGGCATTGAAGAAATGGAGACATTACTTGATCCTGAAAGAGTTTGTCTTGTATAGCGACAATCATGCATTGCAATTTGTGACTCAACAGGAAAAGTTGAATAAAAAACATGTTAAATGGGTTGAATATATGAAAAATTTCACTTTTGTGATTAAACATATTTCTGGTACTGCTAACAAAGTTGTTGATGCTTTGAGAAGGAAGTGTTTGCTATTGTAGGAGTTCAAAGTCAAAACGTTGGGTTTTGATGATCTCAGGAACATGTACGTAGATGATCCAGATTTTAAGGAAGCATATGAAGCAACTGAGAATCCATTTCTCAGAGATAAAATCCAATGGGTAGAATACATGATCCTGGATG
The DNA here is from genome assembly GCA_010110895.2 of Picea sitchensis. NCBI lineage: Eukaryota > Viridiplantae > Streptophyta > Pinopsida > Pinales > Pinaceae > Picea > Picea sitchensis. Next base: position 33,746 of record SNQJ01S0094538.1, on the reverse strand, counting down.
GATTGCTATTTAAGGGCAATCAACTTTCTATTCCAAAATGCTCCATGAGGGAGAATTTGTTGAAGGAGAAACATAGTGGAGGATTGGTCGGACACTTCGGTCATGACAAAATGTTTGAAAAGATGAATGGGTCATACTTTTGGCTGGGAATGCGAGCATAGGTCAAGAGATTTGTGGACAAGTGAAGAATTTGTCAGCATTCGAAGGGAAGGAAGAAGAATGTAGGATTTTATCAACCATCGCCCATACCGGAGAGGCCGTGGGATGCAATCAGCATGGATTTCATATTGGGTTTGCCAAGAACACAAAGAGGGTTCAACTCAATCTTTGTGGTAGTGGATAGATTTTCCAAAATGGCACATTTCATTCCATGTCATAAAACCAACGACGCAACTCACATTGCGAACCTGTTTTTCAAAGAAGTCATTCGACTTCACGGCTTACCAAGGAGCATAGTTTCAGACTGAGACACAAAGTTCATAGGATAATTCTGGAGGACCTTATGGAAGAAACTAGGAACTAACTTGTCATTTAGTTCGGCTTATCATCCTCAGACGGATGGACAGACATAAGTGGTAAACAAAAGTCTGGGAGACTTGCTGAGAAGCCTAGTGATAGAACACCACAGCCAGTGGGACAACATATTACCACAGGTAGAATTTTCTTATAATGACTTAGTTAACATAAGCACAGGGCAGATTCCATTTCAGATTGTCTATGGCATACAACTGAGAGGAATTTTTTAGTTAAGGGATTCAGAACAAAATGAGATTAGGAGCGCTAGTGCAGAAGATTTCGTAGAGGCGATGAAGGAACTTCACAGCCAGGTGAAGGAGCGTTTGCAAAGTTTGAGCCAGGAATATAAGTGTAGAGAAGATAAACACAAGAGACAACTTCAATTTTAGGTTGATGATTTGATTTTGGCACATTTGAGAAAGGAAAGGTTACCGAGAGGAACATATAATAAACTGAAGATGAAGAAAATCGGACCATGTAAGGTCTTAAAGAAATTTGGGGTGAATGCTTACAATATTGAATTACCTAATGGGATCGGAATTTCTCCAATATTTAATATCTCATATTTGTACCCATATAAAGCTGAGGAAGCAGGGACAGGAAATGAGCAGCTAGTGATCCAGTGGACAAAGCAGATGCTAGTTGCAGATAAGCCGCAGATGGAGTGCATACTGGACAAAAGGGTCAGAAAGAAGACCAGGCGAAAGTAATACTTTGAATATTTGGTCAAGTGGAAGAGCCATCCTGTTGAATATGCCAGCTGGGAGAACGAAGCGGAGATCCAGAGTCATGGACACACCGTACGCGAGCTCATGGACAGGAGCCCATGAAAATTTTCAAGCAAGGGAGTATGATGCAGGATCATCTTAAGCGAGCCAGTGCGGGGATAAAGGACAACTGGAAAAGCGCCCAGCATAAATTTTGAAAATGTCTTAAAATACTAATGAAGCCATTAAGAAGGAGCACTGTTGTAAAATGTAATTGGACCTTGAGTGATCCTCTCTTGTCCTTAGTCGGTTGAAGGAATTTATGGTAGTTAATGTAGGTAGATAGAATTCAATTCTAGATTAGACAGTTTAGAATGAGAGAGGGAAGTGGGACATAGACACCCTCATTTTGTATTGTAACATTAGTATGAAGAGAATAGAAGAAAAAGAGCAGAGAGATGTGTGAAGACACACATGTACACAAATTTAAATTAATAGAGAAAGCTTTGATTCAAATTCATGGCATCGTGTTTGTTCTCTATGTATGTATATTGAATGTTATGCTCATGGTTATTTTACTCTTTCTACTGTACATTTTATTTTATGCTATGTATGAGTGATTTCTTGTTGAATGTCTAAAATCTGAGAGAGAGAGTAAGAGAAATGAGTTTCAATTGTTTCTCCATCTGAGCAAGAGTTCCTGCAAGGAGTGCAGTTGAATTGTCCGCAAGGAGTGCGTCGACAAAGGGTTCAGAGGTTCGTCTCTGAAAGCTTAGGAGAGATAGCTTTTGTTCTCATTCCCTCAGAAGTGCAGTTGGGCATAGGATCCGTGCAAGGTGTGTGCAGGCCGAGTAGAGGTTCAGGTTTGGTAAGTTGAATGATTTGCTGAGAGACTGCTGCTGCAGGAGTGCGCAGAGTCAACGGGTTCCAATTCCTTGGAGTAATTAAGGAATTTGCCGCAAGGAGTGAGTGCAAGAGTCTTCTTTAAGACCCAGAGTTGTGAGAAAGCTCAGGAAGGATAAGGCCTTTGAAACTGTTGAAGGGAAGAACAGGGAAGTCTGTGCCTGGAAGTATTGAGAAGGGGTCATAAGTTTGTGCCACGGGTGGACAATTTTCGTGGAGGAATACTTAGCTCATTTCACAGGAATAGTCAAGGAGACATTGAACGGTCAGAATTCTCCATGGAGAATTCATGAAATCCCATGAGCCGTCAGATCTCACCGAGTAACAGAGGAGTTACAAGGATTAATTTAAAGGTTCTAAGCTCAGGAAGAGTAGGGCCATAGATCCAAGCCACAAGAGTCGTTGGATTTACCCGTGAACTTCTATTTTGGGTTTTCGCGAGGAGAAGTCCCGAAATTCAGGTAACAAGACTCATGAAATCACGAAACGCGAAGTCCCGAAGGGTGAAAGGATCGTGTGGGAAACAAAATCGGCAGGTGGACAGGTGGCATATTATCGGCACGGAAGTAAATTTCCGTTGACCATTTCAGGGTTTTGTAGGGTGAAGTTCTGAATTCCTTGCATCAAGATTCGAGATATCGTGAAGTCCGAAGTCCCAACATAGTGAAGGTCATTGAAAATTCAACCTTGTGAGCGCATCGGAATTTGAGCGCATTGGAATTTCAGTAAATCAGGTTTCGGGAATTGCGGTAACAAGTTGTTGGACATCGCGACTGTCGAAATTACGATAAGGAGAAATATGAAAGAGAAAGAGGAAAGGTCAGCTTTGACTGTTTTTGGGTTCTGGGGATTTGAGAGACAAGGCACTTGATCGCCGGATTTGTGAAAGAACGAAATCTGATCTCCTGAAATACAAGGGGGGGATTTCTCAAAGTTAGTTGTGGGTGCAGATTTCCCAAAAAGGATATAGAAGAGCCATTGCAAAGATCTTTGGGCCAGTGAAAGGAAAAAGATCATGTTGATGTGGACCTTCTGACCTGCGGGTTGAAGGAGGGTTTCAAGTGTGCATCATCACTTAGCCAAGAAAGAGATAAACACATTAGATCGAAGCACAAAGCACTATACACACAGTTACCATGGTTCACCCCCACCCTGGGGCTACATCCACAAAGTCTTCTTTATATTATTTCAGTCAAGCAGTTACCACATAGAGCTTCAATGACCCTTACTTCACATAGGACATAAGGTCTGCGTATCTTGATAGACCCTTCCTCCTTGCCCTTCAGCACAAGAATACAACAACTTGCACTTAGCTTTCCGACCTCATGAACAGAGCACTCTAAGATACACCTGATCACACAAATCCATTTACTAGCACTTAGATTTTAGTTATACATCACATAGATGTCTACATTACTACTACTCTCCTCTATTTACATTTCCTATTTATAGATTACAAAATGGGCCTAAGTGTGGGTAAACCCACGACCCAACAACCCTTTCCCATTACATCAACCCAAAACCCTAAAATGGACCCAAAAATAGGTCTTTCTTCCTTACTTTCCACTTCGCGTTGCGCTCCTTCCTTGGCAAGATGTCGGAGTCCCAAAAGTGGTCAAATATGACCAAGTATTCTTGCAAACTTGGTCAAGGGCCAACACCATTCATAGCATAAGTCCAATTGTGTCCTAGTAACAAGTTATAATCAAGGGGCACATCAACCACCCCGACATCCACCTCTATCGTCTTCCCACCTAACTATATCGGAAAGGTAGGAAGAATACCATGAGGGAAGGAGGAATGACCATCAAAAGAAGTCAACATGGTTATATATTGAGAGAGATTTAGAGAGCCAAGAGATTTCTAATAGATCAATGACATCACGCATGTAGTAGTGCCTTGATTAGCAATCGCATGTTTGATGGTATACTTCGAGTAAACCACGTGTATTTGGAATGCCACATGGTAAGGAAAGCGATGCTTTATATCTGTGACGTCAAAATTGATATCTTTCTAGCCACTGGGGTCTAGAGCTCCTAACGTAGATATCAAGGCATTCCTCTGTGAAGGACACATCTGGAGTACCTCCAGGGAAGACATTGCACAAGGGGTTTGACCCAAGTCCTCAACAATAGAGTAATTATGGGCATCTCTATCATTTGTATTGTGGGTAGAGCACTTGAGTACTCCTTTCAGAATATGAGGCTGTGGATCTAGTTTTTTGATTTGCAAAGGCATCTCTGGAGGAGGAGGATATTCTAGACCAGGTAGATTTTGCGAAGAACTATAATCGTGAGACCAGGTGGCTACATTAACATGAGAATTGACCATATTGATGTACAAACAGTCACTGTCTTTTGTTGATGGGTTTTGAATTCCACCGACCACATTTCTAACATTTGAGGAGCGCGAGGCCATGTGTTTCTTATGTGAGAAAGGATTTGTCAGCACGACGGGCAGTAGATATAAGAGCCTCACAGCTTCCACAAGTTTAGGGCATAAATGAGTAAGATGATCGTCTGTACAAAGATTACATGGAAATTTCACCTTACGCCTTTCTTTCTTTCCCTCACCAACATTATTATTTTTCTTCTCATTATTACCATTGTCCTTGGGTTTATTATTATTCTTCCCACCCTTACGATTATTATTACATCCTTTCTTCTTATTCCCACCTAGTTGTTGGTTACCATTTGGTCTGGTCGATGATTGCACGGAATGTACATCTGTCGAATGAGTGGGATTGGAAGACACAGATGAAGATGGCCCTCCGACAAACTGGTTTAGAGACAACTCTTTCAAATGGCATGTCACCGAGTCTGCAGATTTCACATTGGCAGAGCCTACAATGCCATTGGCATGAGGTCCAAGATTTTTTCTAGGTCCATAGTTTGACCTCGATGCATCCAGAAGAATATGGTATAACATCCCGGACTGGGTGTACATAATATCTAACTATTGGGATTTGAAGATTTCTTCTTCCTCAGATGTAACCCTCGATGTAGAAACATCCTTCGATATAGGAGGCTGCAAGGACTTAAGGAACCATTCTAACAGGAAATCCAGGGGAATGCAGGTATTGATCAACCTTTTCTATCTACGCCACTCCTAGATGTGATCCAAGATATGAGTGGTTTTCCTGGTGTAAGGTAAACAAAATTTCTAGGCCAGCATCGTAATGAACTGACAATTGGATGTGGTTAAGGAAGACTAACACCATCTAACTAAAGGTCCCATATGCCTCCCTAGGTATCTCGGTATACCATTTCGTGGAAACCCCTATGAGGGTGTGTTGAAATAATCGTAACTGACTGGAATCTTCATTAAGGGATTTTGAAGAGAACCATAGGTGAAAGGTGGTGGCATGATCACCAGGATCTGTTGGAGAACTAAGGGGGGGGTGAATTAGTTGTTACCGTGCTTAAACAATTATTCTTATTTTAAACTCTTTGCAGAGCACTTAATGACAATCACAATAATGCAGGGAG
>SNQJ01S0094538.1:15352-28082 GCA_010110895.2 Picea sitchensis | reverse complement strand
ATAATGCAGGGAGGTAAGTAATAGAACATTCGACATCAGTCACACATATGAAATATACAGAGACAAATATTTCCTGAGGAAACCCATAAAGGGTAAAAACCTCTTATTATTGGTATGATAAGTAATATTTACATTCTGTACATTATCATACATATGAGATCCAACTCATTGTTAGGCTACAACCTCTGTTTTGCAAGTTGCAACTTGCTGAGAGCACCATCTCTCTGTTTTCTCTATCACCTACTAGAAGGAAGCACCAACTCCCTGGTTTCTCTAACACCCACTAGAAGGAAGCACCAAATCCCTGGTTTCTCTAGCACCCACTAGAAGGAACCACCAACTCCCTAGTTTCTCTAACACCCACTAGAAGGAAGCACCAACTCCCTGGTTTCTCTAGCACCCACTAAAAGGAAGCAACAACTCCCTAAGTGTTCCTGCACCAACTTCCAGCCACACAGACACCAACCTGTATAACAGAGAACAACAGTTCTCCCTTGCACCACCCTTCCACCCTAGTTTCTCTGGCTGCAACCAGATGAAAGCTACAACTCCCTATGTTCAAGAACCCACTTGAACCTCTGAGGACAACATTCCTCCCTAGCACCTCCCTACCACCCTAGTTTCTCTGGCTACAACAAGATGGAAGATACAACTCCCTGTGTTCAAGCACCCACTTGAACCTCTGAGGACAACAGTCCTCCCTAGCACCTCCCTACCACCCTGAGATATTAAGTTTGCTATATATAAATTTATCATAGTGATACAATATTTATCAATGGCTTACCGATCTCATCACTATTCTTCTACACTGCTCTACTCTACTTGCATCAGTGTCTTCCTGCACACCTTCCTTACACTTTATGTTCTTCTGCCTTTTATGCTCTGTGCGCCATGTCCCTTCTATGCACCATTCCTCTTTTGTGCATTTCATCAGTTGCACTCTTCCTCCTTCTAGACACCTGAATCACTCTCAATGACTCCAATCTCTTCTATGTTCTATGTTTTTATAATCTCTGTGCATCTTCTGCATCTTCTATTCACAATGCTTCTGCATGCTCTCCACATGTTGAGTGCTCTGCCTGATCATCATTGCAACTCTTCATATTCTCTGGCGGTTAAACCCATGTGTCCATCATCACTAGGTGTTATGCTGAGATTCCTTATCCTATCCAACAGTCTAGACTCTTTTTCTTCTCTGTCACAGTCGAGCTCATTCCCTCTATTGCAGTTCCAGGCTCCAATGATCTTACATCTGTCAAAAGCCTCTATGAATAGTCTTCATGCCACTGGAATATGCCTCAAGACTCTTCATCTTCTCTAGCAATCACCCTGAAGTCTCTCCGGGTCCTCTGGAAAAAACCATCAGTCGTTTATAGAAGTTACACTGTGAACCTCCAATAAAACACATCAGCAACTGAATCGCCAACCATTCAAGAATCATGATTCAATTTTGCTAACTGAATCGTAACTGATCGATTAACTGTGAAGAGAAATAGTAGCCCTTCAATTATATTTCCAAGTATCCAACACCGTTGGATTACAAGCACAGGGTCTCGCGTTGATTTCACCATTTCGCATTTCGGCATTCCTGTGGTGAAGAGTCTCGACTCTTCATGTTACGATCACCGAAAAGAATCTTAACTTGGTGCTAGCTCCTCCCTCTCACATGACCACTGACGGTGACCACAGCCTACACCAAAAGGTGTTTTCTCATTTCGGCATTTTGACATTTCGGCATTCTTGTGAAGAAGTGTCTCGACACTCCAAGTCACAATCCCTGAAATGGAGCCAGATCAACGGTCCACAAGACTTCATAATCTGATCCCTTCTTTTCTTAATCGAATGGCTGACAAGATTTCGACATTTTTCCCTTCGAGTCATCGTGACTCCAACATTATAAAATTCATGATCACAAAATCTCCAAAGTGATCGGACGGTTCACATAACCCACTGAGATGGACAGTTGATGGGATTTCAGAGTTTTTCCTTTTAGGTTTTCGAGACTCAGAATTCCCTTTCGGCATTTTAGAGTTCAAGACTTCATGATGGTGGAGTTTTTTCTTTCTATGTAAAACCCCGAAATAGAAAGTTTTGATGTGACCTAAACCTGCTGACGTCAGATGTGGATTGACACGTGCTGAATAGCTGCCATGTGTCACTCTGATTCGTGACTTACATGTGCCTGAAATGTTGAATCAACTTGACACTTGTCATTTCCTGATTGTGCCACGTGTCCTTAGCTGACGTGGTTTGCTGATGTGTCTGTTTCTGGATTTCGGGGTTCGCTACTTGAAAGGTTAAAGTTCCTTTGATCTTTGATTTCCCGGTCTGTGAAACTCCAAAATGGAGTTTTTGTTGATGTGCCTATTTCGGGATTTTGGGGTTCGCTACTTCAAATGTTAAAGTTCCTTTGATCTTTGATTTCCCGATCTACTAAAATCCGAAATGGAGTCTTTGTTGATGTGCCTGTTTCAGGATTTCAGCGTTTCACATTTCGCAACTTCGGGACTCCTGTGATGAAGATTATCGATTCTTGACTCCTCCAACTCCTGGTATCTGAAACTCCGAAATGGAGATTAAGTCATGGTTTTGCATTTCACGATTTTCTGCCATGAGTTACATCCTTGACTCCTAGATTTTATGCTTCTGAATGGGATCCAACGATCACTTGTTGAACTTGCCATTCCCATCCCATTATCCCTGCGTTGTTGGTCATGATCTTTGCCATCAATGACAAACATGCATACTCTGCACTATATCTTATGATCTTATCGATCTTACTCTGTTGCGTCTTCCCAAAATACTTATGGTGCCCACCTGGCACATTCTTCCTGTACTTAAGTCATTGTTGTTGTTGTACTTTCCATCAATGATAAGAATACGTTGCCTGCAAAACATGCCAACAATGTCCCCCTTTGGCATTGATGGCAACAAAGGCACCCAGACTCTTTTCTCCCCCTTTGACATCAATGTCAAAGAACAAATGCTCTGCCTAAGCTGTTGCAATATTTTTAGGAGGTATCAGATATTAAACCAATACAAACTCCCCCTGAAAAGATGGACTCTCTTATTTGAGGCCTGCAAAATATTTTTATCTAAACCAGAGTCTTCTCCTTCTGATTATTAGACTTGTTCATCTTCAGCTTCCGCTGTATCCTCCGTAGAATACTCAAAATTTCTCACCTCTCTTATCGGGACTCCTTCATCAACCTTTTCTTTTCATAACTAGATGACTCCCCCTGTCACCATTCTCTCTCTGCTTCTGACTGCTTTCCCCCTTTGTTCCTAAAAGGTTAGTTTTCCCTAACAAGGTCTTTCCTCTTGTTATATCTATAGGATGTCATGTATATCATTTTGTAAAACAAAATGTTGTTGCTGAGGATGTTGTTGTCCTACTAAAACACTACGTAATTGTAGCTCGTACTTTTCAAACAACCCTTGGATCTGCCCATTGATTCTCATCAATTTCTATTACTGCAAATTCATTTTTCTTCCATGATTCTTACAACCCAAGTCTTTTATGACCATATACATCACAAGAGAAAAACACTACAAACATTCTCACGTCTTCTTTTCCTTTGTACAAATGGAGGACTTGTATCAGGTTTCTTAGGAGCACTGATTTCTACCTTGTTGAGTCCAATACCGGATTTGTCATTTGGTGATCTCTGACTATCCAAGATTTTATCCAAGGTCATGGAACTGTTGAAAAACTTGATTTGGGTGTTTTACTTCTCAACCTTCAAAACTTCTACTTCCAGCTTATGACATGATTCTTCTCCTACTTCTTCCATGGGATAAATGCTAACTGAACATTCTTTTATTGTATCTGAATCTTCTTCTTTACTTGCAGGGGAGGATTCACATCAACATTGTTCATCAAGAGGTTGGTAGGGCATCATTCAAGTAGGAATTTTCTAATGGGGGTTATAAAAATTTCCTTCATGCAGAGTGGCTCCGGGTTGGGTGCTTCCCAAGGTATGAAACTAACCTCCTTCAGGTGTGAATCCGGAGGATAAAGGTGGATTCATCATGCCAAACATGTTGGTCGGAATCGACACTGAGGAGGTGAGGGTATAGGATGGAACTTGAGTAGAATATTTTCCGCCAGGTTGGTTTCTCCACCTAGAAGCAACAAAATTAGAACCGAGGTTAAAAGAAGGAATGCCTCCCATGGTAGGAGTCATTTGAGAGATTTGAGAGCCACTAAATGAGAACAGAGTATATGGAGGAGTTTTTCTCCTAAGTCCAATGCTAGAATTAGGGCTAGTAGCTGGGATGGAGTTTGAAAACTAAAAATTAACATTTGGCATACCATCAGAAAAAGGACTAGAGGCCATAGGGATGGATTGAACATTATAGCCTGGTGAGTGACCAAGAGACCCAAATGGGTTTGTGGAAATAGGTTGAGCATTCACTATAGGATGGGAAGCAGTGATGATAGGTGCCTCTGACACTACAACCATTATGGTTGTAGGAGTCAAAGGGGTGCCATAACTATAGTAGGTGTGGGAGTCGAAGGGCTCCCGATATTTTGATGACCTAGTTTAGTACTCATCCTTGTAGAATCACAATTATAAAAAGTGGAGGTGTGTGTACCACGTCAAATAACTCTATGCCTTTTATAAGGAAAAGACTCGAAATCCGATGGTAAATTTAACAAGCGGGGAGACCGGCGGGGAAGTTGGTCAGACTCCTTGATGAATTAAGACTCAGGATATCAAAACAAATCCTAAGGCCAACTAGTAATCAAATATCACACCAAAAATAATCAAACCTCAAATATGCACACAAACAAGATAGAGTGGTTGAAAGGGGCCTCCCTCCCTAAAGTAGGTATGCCTCACCCAAGAGGGGTCTGAGACTCCCTACTAAAGATCAGAGGTAACAAAATTAGTTATAAATGCCCTCATGGGCTTAATAACTAGTCAGTCAGATTCCCCCAGAAAGGTAATCCTCCATAAAGGTCATGTGTTGTCCGACCCTTATCTGACCCAGGGTACCTAAAGAATAACCCATGCAAGTAACCTATGTAACACCTAAGTCAATCAACTAAGAAACCATTGTATAACCAGTGTGCAGGCGAGAATTCGTAAGTCAGGTCCACCATATGGGCAGGGTAGAAAAGCCTAAAATCTTGAAAGCACCGCCTCTCACAGAGGTAAGGGCACTAGCAAGATCCACATATATGAATAGATCCCCAAAAATATCTCTGGCGCTAATAAGGTATCGGGAGTATATCCCTTCAACCGACCTCATGTGACCTCATGATTAACTCTGGTGTAAGTGGAGCCTCATGATATTACCAATTATACAATGGATTTCTCCACTCCCTTAGTCAAATAGATGTGTTGATTTAATATCCTTGGAGAAGTTTACTCACAAAATCCTATTCCAAGGCACTAAATCCTAAGCTAGTTTGTGCACCCTAGAAAATAAAATATTTACTAATCAATTTTAAATTATAGCGTTAATTTTAATGGACGTGCTTACTCAAAAAGGTGTGGTCATGAAACTAGTGATGCTATGACTGAGCAAGTAAAGTAAATATGAATACAATGCAAAGTCCTAACTTCAATTTTCAATAAATGATATGCTTCTTAAAAATGAAACATTCAATTCAATTCTCCAATTCTAAATAAAAATGCAATATTTCTTTACATGCACTAAGATAAATGACAAAGACTCAAAATATCAAAATGCCAATCAATGTAAAATGCCTAATATTTTTGTATTTTCAATATAAGAAAATTGAAAATGCATGGACTAAACAACAACTTGATATATAAAGACTCTACTGTCTATAGAAAGAGAAAACTCAAGTAGGATACCAAGGAGAAAAAAACCTAGCCCAATGTACAAGGACAATCAAAATGAAAAGATGATGAGAAAGGAACCGCCCAAAAATTCAACCAAAGAAAAGTTTCTTGTCATCCCACAGATACTTAACAGTCACTACAGAGACCCAAAAACACTCAACAATCATCAAAACCTACCCAGCAACCACCAAACCCAGAAAACAAGCAACACAGTTTGATGTACGCGATTGTTCAAGGGAAAATCACATATGTACACAGCTTGTAGAAGGACAACACGTGTATATATGCGACTGTCAGGAAAACACCCGTGTATATGTGTCAAAAATAGAGATAGGCTAAGGATAAGGATGAAAGACTCAAACCTAGAGTGAATAGAGGCTATCAAGCAATCATACGACAAGAAACTCAATATGAACGAGAGAAATCTAAGGAGAAAAACACTCCAAACCCCAAGAAAGAATATTTTATCCCCAATATGGTCCCCAATTATGTTACGCGGAAAATGTCTCTATGGTTAGGGGAAAAAAACAAGAGATGAAAATGACTAGAGAAATCAACTCTATTCTCAAGTATGCTATATAAACAAATATGCTAGCAAGACAAGATAAAAGGCCTACCTAATCTAGACGTTCAATGAAGTCCATCGTTGAGCACTTGACCCAAAGCAATATACCTGCAACTAGTCCTCAACAACCAAGCAATGCAAGCATATGGTGATAATATATGATGCTAGTACATTCAATAGAATAATCCATTAACATTCATAACAAATACGCCCATGGAATAATAATTCTAATATTTGCAAGATATCAATTGGATGAGAAAAGAGTATTTCTATTATTATATAATCAGTAGAAGTGAATAAGTTACAGACTTCCGTGTCGGCATGGTTCGGAACTGAGAAACTAAGTTCCTTCCAGTTGGGCCTCCACCACTTCAATCCTCCACCAAAGGAAAGCTCATGTAATAGAGACAATGAATTTTTCACTCAATAAGGGAAGAGCTTGGGGGTTGAACAATGTTTTCAGACTTAAAGGATAAAGGGATGCAAACTCAATGTGAAGTGAATAATTCCTCCAGAGTAGATTTTCTATCAAAGTTGAATTCTTTCTCCTCTTTTCCATAGCTCTGAATTGGCCCATTTATAGCCTTCAAGTGAAACTGAAGGGCCGACTCAAAATGTTTCCAATATATGGAAGGCCAAGGATCATTGATCTCCTATCGTGACATGGAAACTCAACACTATTTTTCAATTCTGGGCACATTTCTCGATGTACACAGGTTGCAGTGGTGCAACCTGTGTATATGCATGTTGTATAGTAGGCAAGGTGTGTATATGTGGAAAAAATGTATTTTTCAGCTCTGGGATTTGCAAAAAGGGATTAAAAGTCTGAATGGGGAAATGGAAAAAGGCCTTTTGTGCAAGATTGCATGGGGTGAGAAAAATATTCTTATAACAGTGGTGAGAACCATTTGTTTCTCCTCCTTAAATTTATCAACCCTGCAAGCTTTGAGTTGCGACAATAAATCCTTGTATTTTGTAAAGAAATCGTGGAGATTGTCGAGGATTTTTGGATCGAATGTGAGAAATTCCACCTCGAGCATGTGTCCCCTCATCTCATCATATTTTCCAAAGAGCCCTTCCAATGTGGTCCAGGATTCATTGGGGGTTTTATAGGAAGATATGTGAAAAAGGAGATCGGGATAAATGAGACTGCAAATTGCTCTGAATGCTTCATCCATTCGATTCAGATATTTGGATTTTTCTATGGATGATGTAGGTTCTGTCTCTATATTCAAGGTTAACCTATACAATCATTTTTTTTCAGATATGCATGATTATTCTCTCCTTACATGCAAAGTAGTTGTAAGGTGTAAGAATGAATTCTTTTGGGAATTCCATTTTTCCATTGTCTTCAATCTTTGTTACTTGCAAAAATAACTTGGTATAGAATTTTCTTAGCAGTCTGTCAAATCTGATGCCATGTAAATGTGTTGAACTTGCACAGAATACATCTAGCTATAAAATACCACAAACATTTGCAAAAATAAATTGAGAAAGCAGAATCAAGAGAGAACGAATGGAAGAATTCTCATTAACCATTTTGAATAATGAATAATTTACACATGATATAATCTATATAACTCAACCAATGTGAATTGGAGGAGAATCCAATGCACCATAGTGGTGGTATAGAGTGATATGGACACACACCAGTAGTTATGAGAGTAAACTTCCACCTATTCTAGTCTCTCTGGTAGTTACAGGAGTGAACTGCCACCTAACTGAGTTAACTAGTCTAGGAGTCTTCAGTTAACTGACTGAAACATAGTGAAGTGAGGAGGAGATCAGGGAATCATGGGTAATGCACTAGTATAGTGATGATACCAAGACTAATGCACATTAGTTGGTGATGATCTCAATGTTGCATGGTGAAAAAACCAATGAAACATATAGACTCCACTCAACTAGTCAAACTGAAGTGAAAACTGAAGATAATATTCTCCCTAGAGGAATATTCTTCCTAAAATATAGGAGACTGGATAATGATTAATAAACAAGGAAAAACCTTAGGAAAAATAAATGATAGGTGTTTGTGAAGTAACTCCAACAAGTATGAGAATGTTACATGACTATACTTGATAATTTCTAACTAAATGTTGTAATAAAAAATATCTGAAGTTGGGAGAACGTTTCCAACTGTTGTAAGAAGGAATTTTCGTAGAAATATTGAATTAGAAGTTAAGAAGGGTTGGTGTTGTTGGATGCAAGGCATTTTTTTTTCCAATTAATTTGTTGATTTTAATTTAAAACATTATTATCTTTGATATTACCACCATTGATTAAGTAGCGGTTACATCATTTGTGGTATTAGAGCCAACTTTATGGTAGGTAGAGGAATTTCCGTTGGAAACAAAGAGAAAGGAAAATGGATAGAGGCTATGCATGAGATGAAGTTTATGGTGTCAGCTACAAGTTTTACAGTGAAAACTTGAAGAGTTTGAGATTGAAAATAAATGAAATAGGTTTATGGATGAAAATGACATGTAGTCCAAAGAGGAGGGAGAGAATAACACAGATGAAAAAATTTGGAGGGTCATGTACATATGAAATTTGCATGCATTAAATTAAGGAGAGATGCATTTTTATGGTGGGAGCATATACAAAAGGAATGAGTGAGTGAGAAAAGAAAACAAAAAGATTCAAACTTGGAGCAAGATGGTTTCCTAGTTGAAAGAAATGTTTTTACTTATTAGTTATTAACAAAGTTTTCTAATAAGATGGAGAACTTCCAACAAAGGGATATTTGTGGGAAAGAGTATATTGATGAATTCTACAATCTAATTATTTAGGTTGGTTGTGGTGAGGATGATGAGGAGATTGTGTCAAGGTGAGTGAATGGGAAAAAATTACCCATTCAAGATTATTTTAATATGCATAGAATGCATTTATTAGAGAAGTTATATTAGTTAGTCTTGCATCAATTGGGTTTATCTTGGGTAGTTTTGAGGAATGATTTTTATCCTCCCCGTCTAGGTTCAATTCATGAAAGTAATATCTTGACCTCTTAATGGGTATATTTTTGTAATGGATTTGAGCTCTATTGTTGATCAAACTTGTACCTTGAAGATTCTAGGTTTTACCCTGAGTATCATCCTAAAAATGAGGGGATGTACTTGGGGGTTTTCCCCAATCTTTGTAACCTAAAAGGGAATTTCAGTATCCTTGATAGTAGAAGACAAAATATCAAAAAAAATGAGGAAATTGTAAATGAAAAGATGCTACTAGAGATAAAAAAAACGTTGTGGATGAAAGAGAAACTCCAATATTAGGAAAGTGAGGAGAATATAGTTCTTCTTGTGATGCACCAACAACCAATCATTATTTTCATAGAGGAAGTCAACTTGGAGCAAGAGGCCATGGAAGAGGCTATAACAAAGCGGTATTTTATAGATTTGGACAACTTGGGCATCATGCATTAAACCAATCAATGAAGGAAGGAAACAAGAGGGAAGATACGATGTGGATTAAGAAGAAGAATTGTGTTAAGCCCCTAATCATAGCACTAATTCATTATCATTAAATTAGTCATAGTCATGTTGGCTTATTATTATTGTGTTCTAGCCCTCTTTATCTCCTATATATACATTAAGGAGACTCATTTGAATGATCACCTTATCTTATGCAATCAATATATTGTAATAGGAGTTTTCCCACTTGAAGAAGTTTCACACTCATTCATTCTTTTACTTGATTTGGGCATAGAGATACTAAATTGGTTCTTCTTTATGCTTATTTGTATTATGGTCCATAAAATTTGGTATTAGAGCATAAAATCATTGGTTTGGCTCCTACAAACGATACATATAGCCATTTTTCTCTAACTATTTTTTTGAATATTGAATTGGGGTGGGACTTATGAAGTTGGAACTAAGAAACAACACAATATCATGACTAGAGAATCTTTTGGATAAAAATTGATTAGAGTATCATGACAAGAAACAACTAAGTTGCTAGAGAATCTTTTGGATAAAAATTGTGTATAAGGTTTTGAAACATCCAACATTTTGAGTGGACACTCCACCCATCATCAGGGACATGAACTCTTTCCCAACATATGAGGTTCTTATGTCCTTGATTATGGGTGGAGTGTCCACTTGAAACATTGAACATTTCAAAACCTTATACACAATTTTTATCCAGAAAATTCTCTATCATTATGACTAACTATGGAAACTTACATACTCACTTTCAAAATCTAGTTCACCACATTTTTAGAATTACATGTAGTACAAGTTAGGGGTTTTGATTAGTAGTCAAACTGGGCTTAAACATGTGGTTTCAATAAAACATTCATATATGAATATTGTGAGGTCTAAATTGAGTGTCATGTTAGGATATTTAGGCACTTAAGAGTTAGTTAAGTTCAACTTGGTCTAATATGTCTTTAGGTTAAATTGTGTTTCTTAATGTGTTTCTTTAGTATGCCTTAATATGCATTTGTAGTTATGTAATCTAACAATCACTATATGTTCTAGACATAGAGTGATATGATAGTTCATATTCTCCTTGATCTTTAAGGCTATATTGATCTATGTTTTAACACTTGATTGGTCCATGATCTCTATTTAAATATCATGGAGGGTCATTTGTTGATGATTTATTGTGAGAAACACTCTTGTAAAATATTTTTATTTTTCATTAATATATTTCCTCAAGTGGCCATGTTGGTTGGGGCCATGGACTGTTTCCCTCTTTGAGTATTTTAACCACGTAAAAACATCATTGTGTTGATATTTGATATGGTTGTGTGAGTGGTTACTAAATTTTTTCATCCTATTGTAGAATCAATTACCACCACATATGAATTGATGACTTTGTTTTCCTTTTCCCTATCCTACTTGGAGACATTGTTTCCCAAGACCTCCTTTGGATTCTTCAAAAACCAATTTTTGTTTACCTGTATGCTCTCTAACAGTTATACAACACACATATACATGGGTTGCTCAAAGAAAAGTCACGTATATGTCAATTTTGCTAAAACAAATATATTTCCACATTTTTTGGCAGGGTTCATGGGTTTTCCCAGTTCCTAACCCCCTAATTCTCGTACATAATGAATTACAACCACGCCGACCACTTGGATATGGTATATATTGAGCATGAGCCATGAGGAGAAGAGAATAAATCCCATAGTTGGGGGAGGATTTATTCATCCTTTACTTTCTAACTAGATGACTAATGTGATTAAAACCATAGTAGTCACACTGGTTAGTGGCTTTGCACAACTGATTGTTGGGTCCACTGAGTCGTTGAGTGTAGATCCTTTGTCACCTCTTATTTCTAATGATTTTTTTATTTGGAATTTTGTTGATCGTCATGAAAAACATATCGACTAGTTCTCAGTCAATTCCCCAAAGTATTAATGTTGGAGTAGGGAGTTCTTCAACTCCCCTTCAGGATTTTCCTTGGGGTATATGGAACATCCCTCCATCATTCCCCTGACTTGTGAGCAATTTCTTCCCATCTTCTATCCCTAATCACTTCATGGGATGGGGTGGTTCTATGGGCAAAGGATTCCAATCCTCTAGCATGCCTTCATATTCTAACCCTTTCACATCTTTTGGTGGTGTTGAGTATCAACAACCCTTCAATATGTTAAAAATTTCAAATAAAAATAATGGGTCTCTTCATTAATATTTTCATTCGTTTTCTTTTAATAAGGCATTTTTTATAATAGATTTACTTTACTTATAAACAATTTCGTTGCAATAATATTTTCAAATAAAAATACTTATAATCATTATTTTTATCACTGAAATTTCATCCACAAATGGTTACAGGAATCCAACATCTTCAAACTTTTAATATTATGGTAGTTGCGGGAGGTATTTACCCCCACGTCTGAACCTGACGAGAGTAGAATACTCCGAGAAGCAAGAGAAACCCTAATGAGTTGGCTAATAACCCTAGAAGCCTTGTCGGCTCAAGAAGATAATTTATATTAGGTTATTAGCCTCCAAGAGAAGAAGTCGGCCATAAATAATAATAATATTTTGAACAGACACTTATCCAGAAGGAGAAGTCGACCCCAACAAAACTGGCAGATCTACTATAAATACAAGGCGCCAGTTCTCATTTGCAGCATCTCAGAATTATAGTTATGCAGTTTGGTGCACACTGCAGTTACACTCTTGTGCGCAGGCTTGGAGGAAGAGCTGGTGCAGCTGTAGCAGCAGCAAGTTCTCAGTATTGGCTTGAATATCTCTTGGCTAGGGTTTGGAACATCTGATCAGATTTTTTTGATGCGTTATCCTTCGAGATTGATGCGCTACTCTTTGTTTGGCTATCTAGCCTAGGGTTTGCTTCTGGAGGAATTCTCAGTCAAGGTTAAGGTGCTCGGAGGGAG
>SNQJ01S0094538.1:0-15342 GCA_010110895.2 Picea sitchensis | reverse complement strand
GGTGAATATGTTTCACTGTTCACAACCATACATTGTTGATCAAGTACTTATGTATTACTTGATGTGGTAGTGAACCACTGGATTGTAGTTATGTAATACTATGAATAGATACAGGTGTGTTCTATCCTCATTCTAATTGCCTTGAAGACTATCACCAGTTTATTGGAGATAATGATCATTTAGATGAATGACGAACATAGATTTTCCTGACGGAAAATAGTTCAGAGCTCTTACTCCTCTTGTATCACTCTATGGTGAGAGCGACTTATCCATCATCATATCTAACTACTCAGATGAAGTATGGTTTTGAGAGATGATGCAGCTGATGATGATGGTGATGCTCATGATCTAGTCATGAAATAGTCTAGCTGACTATATTGATTCTACCAGGTAAATGGTATGTTTTGTGCTCAAGTCCATTACCTATAAATACCTCTCTAGCTAGGAGGGAGGGTTAATATTATGGTAGTTGTGGGAGGTATTTACCGCCACGTGTGAACCTGACGAGAATAGAAGACTCCAGGAAGCAAGAGAAACCCTAATGAGTTGGATAATAACCCTAGAAGCCTTGTCGGCTCAAGAAGATAATTTATATTAGGTTATTAGCCTCCAAGAGAAGAAGTTAGCCAGAAATAATAATAATATACTGAACAAACACTTATCTAGAAGGAGAAGTCGGCCCCAACAAAACTGACAGATCTACTATAAATACAGGGCGCCAATTCTCATTTGCATCATCTCAGAATTGTAGTTCTACAGTTTGGTGTGCACTGCAGTTGCAGTCTTGTGTGCAGGTTTGGAGGAAGAGCTGGTGCAGTTGCAGCAACAACAAGTTCTCAGTATTGGCTTGAATATCTCTTGGCTAGGGTTTGGAACATCTGATCATCTTTTTGTGATGCGCTATCCTTGGGGATTGATGCACTACTCTTTGTTTGGCTATCTAGCCTAGGGTTTTCTTCCGGAGGAATTCTCAGTCAAGGTTAAGGTGCTCGGAGGGAGTCTTCGGCCTATGGTTGGGTGACGAAGGTATCATCAATGGTAAAGCGATCACACCATCTTCTATATTCTAACACAAACAACTATGAGTTCACCCATGGACCAAAAATACCAAAACAACATTTCCAAAAGGTCCAAAACTATACAACCAGTTATAAAATCAAGATGCGCTATGACTACATAGGATGCGCACACACATGCGCCATCAAGAAATGCAGGAAAAGCACACATGTGCACGATGTGTGACTGTGGACGCTAAAAGCCGTGCACACCTAAGAATGACACATTTATGATGTTGGTCAACCTCCCACCCACTTCTGGTTCAACTTCCAAGTCGATTTGACATCCAAATCTTGTCTGGATCTGGCTGGGTGGCTAGTCAAAGACCTAAAGGTGCCATAAATAACCCCTTTTCACAATAAAAGCTGGTTTCACAATAACTCAAAGTGGTGCTATAAAACAAGGCCATGGGTGCACTACATTTTCAAATAATTCATTTGTATGCTACTGCTATTCTCTTGGGGAATCCTCTTTTCTCATCAAGAGCATACTAGCACCATTCTATTTGTGCAATCCACATCACCTTTTGAGTGGGTTAGCTTGGAATTATTTCACCATTTCTTTCAAGTTTTCAAGTTGTAAGAAGAGCTCAATCTTGGGGGTCCAAGAGCCCTCCCTTGGAGGAAAAAGGGACCCAAAGTCCCCTTTCTCTTTGCTGTTTTCTTTTCACTAATACAATCCTTTCCATTGGTGACATGAGTCTTGTTTGTTTTTTGTTCTTATGTCCTTATGCACAATAGTTTAGTTTTTTTTTC
The DNA here is from genome assembly GCA_010110895.2 of Picea sitchensis. NCBI lineage: Eukaryota > Viridiplantae > Streptophyta > Pinopsida > Pinales > Pinaceae > Picea > Picea sitchensis. The sequence goes on along the minus strand of SNQJ01S0094538.1, from coordinate 13,531 downwards.
CCTTCCTATTTTAATTCTTAGCTTAGTCTTTTATGTTTATCCTTATAACCATTTCCTTTAATGCTGTCTTACTTAGCTAACCCAACTAAGCTTGTAAGAACCTCTGTTTTTCTCATTTAGGTGACAAGAGAGGCACAACATATTGACAACTCAGGTACTTCCTGATCTCCCAAGACCCATGCCATTTGGCTAAGACAAGCTTGGGATGTCTCACTCAGTAGACGGATCGATTGGTAACACCACACACCACAATCCACAACCCCAACAACCACCAATGTATGGCACACCACAATATCCACGGGCATATGGAGGAATCTCTTATTATCCTCCACCCCCTTATCAACAACCATACCCTGTTTCCCTTTCGTCACCCATCAGTGGGCCACCACCGACACCCACAATACCCCCACCTATCCAGACAAGTTATGGTACTCCCTCTACCTTAGCTTATACTCTAAGTACTAGTGAAAGCGCCATTCCTTCCTATGTACCTTACGGATCATTACCACAACATAATCCATACTGTCCATTTCCTGGCCCTCCACAGCCCATGGCTCCACCACAAGGACACCCTCACACTGGGGTTAATTTTTTTCAACCCTCTCCCATTCAATAATATCAAAATTTTGAACATCTCAATATGGAAAATCCAACCCATCAGTCGAATAATGCCAAAAAGAAAGGAAAAAATTGGAACAATAACAACCCAGGTCAAGGTAGAAATCACCCCCAACAGAACCAAACTACTGGGGGCAACCAGAATCAAGGGACTCAGAACCCCCAGGGGGGAAACAACAATAGACATCAAGGGAAAAATAACAATAACCTTTGAACCAACTTCCCCTATGCCCTTTGTGGTTAGTTCGGTCACTATACTCATCATTGCCCCCAAATATCTGATTTTAAATGGATGAAAGACTCTGTGAATGGACCACATCCTCCAACACCGCCTGCCCCTCAGTAGGCCCCACAAAAATACGTGCAACAACCACCCCCAGCCATGCTACAGAACCCCATTCCACACCAAGGAGTGATGAACACCCAAAAGGACATGCAACCTACCCCACCAGAGTTGGGACAATATCTCAATCCAAGCAATCTCGCAGATCATACTATCCTCCTCACTAGTGAGGAAGAAGTCCTTCTACAAACACGTAGTCGTCAATATCGTGCATCCTCTCAGTCTCGTCCCATTCCCCCAGAAATAATCCCAACACCAACGGGACCCCCTTTGATGATCCCTCGCCCTAACACATAAACACATCTTCACATCTCTTACATCCCATTGCGTAGGGATGTCCACAACCGTCAGGCTAGGGCAGCTCATAATTACAGTTTGGTCGATGACTTGGCACAATCCCCAACTGCCATGTCAATATTAGAAGTACTTCAAACTTGTCCCACTCAATGGAAGTCATTACTTTCTGCCTTGGGGGTAGTTGACCCTGAGGATACTCAACTCATCACATGAACCTCGCTTCCCCGCTCTCATCGCTTTTCAAATCCCCATTAAAATTTGGAACATTATAGTTCATCGGTGCATCATTGATGAAGGTGCATCCACATGCATCATGTCCAATTCTATATGGAAGAAACTTGGTTCCCCCAAACTCATACCATCTGCCATTACCTTTATCTTATGATGTATGACCATCTTCTCTCGAAGGGCTCTTCCAAAATTTCCCTATAGAACTCAGGGGAAAGACCATTCTCATTAACATTGAAGCTATCGATGCCCCACTCGATTACAATATCTTGTTTGGTCATAGCTACATGTACACTATGAAGGTAGTTGCCTCTTCCATCTTTCAAACCATGATGTTCCCCCATAACGAAAACATCATTACCATTGATCAAGTTTCACATTATGAGCCTAACCCTTTTTCCAACATCGATAATATTCTCCCTTTCGTCCACACTAATCCTTAGGCGTACCCACTCATTGGGATGGGGCCCAAAATTTTCAAAGACCCATCCTTGTTAGGAACTTACCATAGTGCACCACCGCTCATTCATCCTTCCAATTAGGTATGTGTCATCTCGTCCAAAGGACCTGACATTGAGGATACCCTTCCTCCCAGTGAGGCTTCTCTTATATCTAACATCCCACTAGTCGTACAGCTCCTCCCTCAAGAATCTCCTGTGAACTCATTGACTCCACTAGTTCATGATTTCACCTCACCCTAAGGCCATATCCCAATTTGGGAGACAGTTCCCCAAGCCATTACTCAAATCCCCTTCTTTTACCCTCCACTAGGAATACAAGCTTTCCAAGTAGTCGCAACGCTTACCCTTCCCAAAATGGTGCTAGCAATTCTAGTATGGTATCTACAACCACCCACCATGGTCCCTAAACCATCCCTCCCTCCTCAAACCGAAGGAATTTTGATGTAGGTTCTAGTACCTACTCCCATAGCACCACCAGCATCCCCACTCACTACCACCACTGCTACAGCTAGGAGCAGATGTAAAAAGAAAGAGCCCACCACTCCCCTACCCACACGTGTCCAACCTCCTTGTGCACTATGTGAGAAAGATGGACACCCAACCAACAAATGCCCATCTCTACCCAAGTTACGTAACCTAATTCAACTCAATCAAACACCATCACCGTTCATCATTTCATCAAGTACTACCACTACCTCCCCTAACATAAGTAGAAAAGGACTGCGAACCAAATTTGCTTGCGCCATATGTTCATAATATGACCATTATACACACCATTTCCCAGTGCTACCTCAATTCCGATAGACATTATAGTAGTATGCCAAAGCTTCCAGCACGAACCCAATCCATCTACATCATCCTCACCAAACATCACTTACATCCATTATGTCACGACTTCAGTCAATGAACGTCAAAGATGCCCTTGCTCTCTCTGTGAATCCTTAGATCATTTCACATATCAATGTCCTATGATCATTGAATACAGACAATTCCAAGTGACCCTGATTCAAACTCTTGCACCCCCTACAGAATCGATGATTAACCTTACCCCATCACCATAGATTCTTCATATTATTTCTCCTAAGCCAGAAGCACTCCCTACTCCTCCATGGTTCTTGGATGACCTATACGAGGATTTACCCCCAAATCCCCCCAATTCCCCTATTCATTTCCCCATGGAAATTTTATGCCCAACTACCATTTATAACCCTCGATATCTCAATATTTGGTTTATGTCAAGCGAACCATCGCAATCTCATTGTGTTATCCCCCCTGCTTCTTCACCAACAGAAGACAACCATACTGTGAAATTCACCGATATCACTCTTTTAGATCCCTTGTATTCCCAACAATTCCACTATGAAGAGGACATACTTGAGGAATTAACCACCCCCAACTACCCATGAGATGTGCTACACCACATAGCACTCTTCCTTTCACAAGAAGCCTTCACACCTCCTAACCAACAACCCATATACACAGTCGAAACCAAGGATTTTATCCCATTAGGGCATATCGACTAATTCAACAACCCTATCCCTGCCCCTGATGCTTTTGAAGAAGGCAATATGGCCAACATTTCCCCTACCATCAAAATCGATATTTCCATAAAAAATGGAGTCATCGAGGAAATCACCATTGGCGCTGCATGCACTCCTGAAGAAATCACCGCCTACAAAGCTCTCTTCCAAGAATACTAGGATATTTTTGCCTGGTCATACACAGAGATGCCTAGCCTTGATCCCTCTATTGTCGAACATCACATAGACACTTGGCCTGATATCACACTAGTTCGCCAAAAACAACGACCGCTACACCCATCCAAAGTAGCGGCCATCAAAGCTGAGATTGACAAAGTACGCACTGCTGGGTTCATCTACCCCATAGCTTATACCTCATGGGTCTCCAACCCTGTCCCCATTAACAAAAAATAGGGCACCATCCATGTATGCATGGACTTTCACGATCTTAATGACGCCTATCCCAAAGATAACTTTCCAACGCCTTTCATCGACCAAATTATAGACGACTGTGCAGGCCACGAGGATTTATCCTTCATGGACAGTTTCTCTATCTATAAACAAATCCAAATCCATCCAGTCGATCAATACAAGACCGCATTTACCACCCCTTGGGGTAATTTTTCATATTGTGTCATGCCTTTTGGCCTAAAAAATGTTGGTGCAACTTTCCAACAAGCTATGGCATACATTTTTCATGATCTGGCTCATATCATCCTCACATGCTTAGATGACCTCACAGCTCAATCCAAAAAATGCACTTAGCATCTTGATGATTTAAGAATCATCTTCCAAAGGTGTCATCAGTACAATATCCGCTTGAACCCCCTCAAGTGTGTGTTCTGCGTCACTGTCGTGCACCTCCTCAGGTTCATCATTTCCCAAGGAGGTATTACCATGGATCCCCTCAAAGTCCATCCAATCAAAAAAAATCCACCCCCTTAGAATTTATGCCAACTCCAGAGCCTACAAGGAAAAGCTAACTTTTTACGACGATTTGTCCCAGACTATGCCACTCAAGCACACGGTTTCCTTGGTTTACTATGCCATGACATCCCATTCCACTGGGATGAACATGCCCAAAACGCTTTCGACGATCTTAAAATGGAAATCTCCAATGCCCCTTTAATTAGTTCACCCATCTATAGTCACGACTATATCCTCTACATATCCTCCTCAGCTATCTCAGTAGCAGGATTTCTCATTCAAATAGGAGATGATGATCATGAGCAGGTCATTTACTACATTAGTAAAAACCTCTCAGGGCCACCCTTGAAATACAATCATGAAGAGAAACTAGCCCTTGCAGTTGTCCTTGCAGTCCATAAACTACGCCATTACATTCTTCTTCACACAACTAAAGTCATAGAAGATTCCAACCCCATGCAATACTTGCTCAGTCGTCGACAAATTAACAGTAAATTTTCCCGATGGATCGTTATCCTTCAGGAGTATGATTTCGAATTTTCAACACCCAAGAGTAAGAAATATCTCATCCTCGTGGAACTCATCACAACCTTCCCCTCCGATACTACCAGTTCCCCCGCAAATACCGACTTCCCCGATGAACATCTCTTTTACATCACTTCGGATGATCCTTGGTACGACGACCTCCTTGTCTACCTCTGAACCCAAAAGTTCAATAACCACCTCTCACGAGATGATCGTCGACGTATTTTCCATTAGCCCCCCATCTATCTCCTCATCGAAGATATCTTATATCGGTGAGGGGTCGACACCATAGTCCGTTGATGCTTGACTATTGACGAGGCTGATAGAGTCTTAAACGACTGCCACAGCGGCGCTTGAGAGGGCCACCTCTCAGGGATGTCCACCGCTTAGAAAATCATCCGCGCAGGTTACTTTTGGCCTACATTATTTCACGATTGCATTCATGCTATGAAGCGATGTGATAAATGCCAGCTTTATGCCAACAAAGCACGAGTACCACCTTCTCTTCTACACCCAGTCATTACTGTAGGCCCCTTTTGTAAATGGGGCATTGACTTCATGCTTGCAACCCTCCATCCATCAATGGACACAAATACATCATCGTCACAGTCGATTACTTCACAAAGTGGGTTGGAGCCATGCCTACCTTCAACAACACCGCTGACACCGCAATGCATTTTTTCTTTAACCACATCATATCTTGCTTTGGAGTACCACTCCAACTAGTCTCTGATCATGGGAAAGATTTTGAGAATGAGATTTTCGTCAAACTCTCATCCAAGTTAGGATTCTCCCACGAGTTTGCCTCACCATACTACCCTCAGTCCAACGGATAGGTCGAAGCAATTAACAAGGTCCTCAAGACCATGTTGTAGCACACGGTTAACAAACATAAGACCAATTGGCATCATATGTTATTTTCCACGCTATGGGCTTACCGTACGACCGTGAAAACTGCCACTGGTTTCACACCATTTCATCTAGTCCATGGGGTTGAGGCCACTCTTCCTATCGAGTGCAAAATTCCCACCTTATGCACCGTGATTGAGCTATTACCCGACACTGCTCCAATGGAGCAACATTTGCTGAACTTAGAGTCACTGGATGAATATCGTCGATCTTCATTATAGAACAATGAGGCAGCCAAAAAATGGTCAAAATCCACCTTTGATCGTCATGTCAACCTTCACTCATTTCACGAAGGTGACCTCGTCCTTTCTTACGATATCGCTAATGATACCCTCGGCCATGGAAAATTTAAGTCACTATGGCATGGCCCTTACATTATCCAACATTGCCTCACTAAACACACATACATCCTGGCTTCCCCCAAGGGCCTCTCTCTCAAAGAACCTGTCAACGAGTTGTACTTAAAGAAGTTTAATGCCTGAGTGTAGCCATTCTACACTAGGTTATTTCTTTTATAGTGTTTTTAATATTTTTTCCATACCTCACATCTAAACTATCATTTGTGTTATTGACAGATGCCTCCTCCATCGACCTACCACATCAGTTATGCTGATGGGGCTAGCCGTTGGACACAGAATATCGCTTCGGCTACTTGGGCCCTCTATTCCCCCTCTCATGAACTGCTCAATTCCAGCGGCATATGTTTGGGCTCAGTAACCAACAACCAAGCTGAGTACACCGTCGTCATTGGTCTCCTCACCAATGCCAACCATCATGGTATTCATCACCTTAGCATTTTAATAGACTCCCAACTGGTCCTCCTCCAGCTCAACAATGTGTACCGTGTCCGCGATCCTTGCCTGTTTCGCAAATACCTGCAAGTTAGACTTTTATCTCGAAATTTTGATTTCATTACATTTACACATATTCCAAGACAATTTAATCAAATCACGGATAAATGGCTAACATTGTACTAGATTGGCATATATCACATCAAGACACCTTTACACACACATCAACCATCAAAAGTCTATCACAACATATAGATTAGACATCATAAACAACATTAAAAAATACTCACACACATGTGAACATCACAAAGATCCCAAAATGTATATCCATATATATATATATATATATATATATATCGGTCAACTGTGCCATCAAAATATTTACAAAAAATACAGTACATCCTGTACAAAATCCATAGGCCGGTGAACCACCTCGGTACAAAACTAGTGTCACCACACCAAATGGGCTCACCAGCCTATATAACATACAAAAATACATACAGAGACCTCATGGTGCCTCTAGAGCACCACCACCTGGCCCTCCCTCAGGAGGTGGTGCCCCACCCGCTATCGGTCCCTCTAGACCTGGAGGTAGTCGCCCAGTCATCGCAACACCTGCTATTAATTCTCTCTGAACCATGGTATACCACATCAATGGAACCCCCAGACACTTCTCTAGGACATGCTCGTCTTGTATATGCAACCACATGCCCTCAGGCACTCCCTGTAGCACCGCCTTCAAGCAGCAGTGAATATCCTCAAACTCTCCCCCAACATCGGCCAGAGGAGAATGTGATGGCCCCGCACCAGGGTCATCAAAATGGCATCTCCTAGCCTCTCTCTCATCACCAGCAGGTCTCTCCTCAACATCCTCTCGTCTTTGTCTCTCTCCTGCCCGTAGTTCTCCTTGCGGAGGTCTCACTGGCCCCTGATGAACCGACGCTCTAACCAACTCAACCTCGCACCTGCGAGGTCCCACATCTGCACATGAAAACAAACAAAGGATAGCATCAACATCCATCTATACATAATACACATGCTATACTATCTAAATATAAAAACATCAAAAAATCACATCATACCTCAACAGTGGAACACCTCTCCTGGAGGTAACACCATCTCCGGATCATCCCGGAAGTCCACCCCACAGTACGGATACTGCAGTATTATCTGTGGCATCTTACTCCATACCTATGCAACCTCATATTTGAAAAAATGGCCACCCTCCCCACCACCGTGACGAATCAAGATCCTATACCACCGCTTCAGTCATGGCTCTCACGCACCAGGTGCACCCAATAAAACTCTAGGGCGCAACATCAACACCCTCTCCAAAAACCATGCAACCAATATGGACCCAAAAGAGAACTCCCATGAGTCCACAGCCTGACACCTTTCTAGTTGCCCTACCATCTTGGCATGCAACATCATACCCCAAGCAAAATGCTCTCCTGCTAGTGCCCTCCCCATAATCCTCAGCTGACCACCATTGATCCTCTGAGTCGCGAGGGACCCATATACCCTCACAACCATCGTTGCCACACATCGATGAAATAGGGCATCCATAGCTCCGATACTCACCACAGAGCTCGACATAAAGTCCTCCCTCATACAGTACCTCCGGCCTAAGGTAGCCAACTGCCCATCCCCAGGTAATACAAGCTCCCCTGGAAAGGGTGTTTCCCGAAAAGGGAGCCCAGTCAAAAAATATACATCCTCCACTGCAGTGAAGGCCAACTTCTCACCCCACACCATAAAACAATACATATCCAGACTCCACATTCGAATCAAGAACTGCAGGAGGTACTCCTGGGCCCATACCAAGGGGCACTCAAAGAACTTCAGTAGCCCACAAGCTACCAAAGTATCACAAACTGTTGGCTCCTCATTGGTCATAGCCTCCCTGATCTGTGACCAATATTTCTCTCTCTAGTGAACCGACATCGTCCAAATGATCACCTGCAACCACATAATTGAGTTCTCGATAAGCCATCTCAAACATAAATACAGTAACATCTCCAAAAAAGATAAGTTTTGCACCCGTTAGCATTGCCTCCAAGGTGCAGTTGTTTAACCCCATAGGCATGCACACATGCGTGCCTGTTCATCCCATAGGTTTTCACACATGTTCTCCTATCGGAAATATAGAGGTTCCTTCATGTGCCTTTGTCACATATACATACGTGCATCATAGCGCGCATGTTCACTACAAAACTACGCACGCATGCGCAAATGTTTAGCTTATAGGCGCACATATCATGCACGCCTATTTCCCCCATTAAGGCGCCCCCACGCGTGGATATCCGTATTATAGGAACGCACCCATGTGCGTATATTTCATGATCTCCCATGCACTGGGAGGCCCACACCCACAAAACCCCCTATACGACCCTCCGTACAGGCCCTGTCCAAAAATAGAAACCCTAATTTTATGTCAGATGATAAGACAACTAACCTAAAGCTCACTGGTCTAGAATCGACTGCCTCATTCTCTCAGAATTTCCAAATCTCCTCTGAATATCTCTCATCCAATCACTCTGACAGCAAGTACAAATGAGGTGGCAGTGCGGGCCTTACAACTATATATAGTCCTTTTTTCCAAACTTCCAGACTCCATTTCGAGAGCTCCGGACGTCCTTTTTTTGATCCGTCTTCAGCCATGGGATAAACACCCCATCCTCTACATCAAGACAATCCCTAGGCCATTTTTCATCCTTAGCCCCTGGGGAGCCATTTTTCCATACCCCATCCAGGTATTCATGCTCATGTTCAAAATTATCAAATAAATGATTATATGTTCGATTATCTTCAGATATTGTTCACGTCGGGTATTTGGTTGTCATGTGTGTAGGTACTTGGTCATCACACAACGGCGTGACCCCTTCAGGTATATAATCAACACTGGCATGTAATCATTCCCTCTGAATCTCAATTGCATCTCCAGTCACAGCCTCTGAAATTTTCCTTTAGGGTCCCTATATCCGGCTCTTCAGTACTGTCACCTCCAATGCATTCTGGGTACTATCACTCGGTATCACTCTCCCCCACATGAGTTGTCCCATTCATATCCCCCCTTGTCACTTTGACACTCATGTTGTTTTCAACCTTTAGGGATGGGAGTCCCGATAGTCTTACATCATGTCGCGAATCAGCCACATACTCCTTCTCCTCATTTTTCTAGCCTACCCAATGGACTCCCAGGGCACTTCCTCATGGTTTTATTTTGACTGCACTCTCGTAGTACCATTTACCATCCATTTCATCCACCGCCAGTTTCCCCTTCTTTGGATTTCCCTCCATACATTTCCCTACTATAGAAACCTGCCTATGGGGCCCCAACCCTCCACTTGTGTTTTACACCAACTTGTGCCATCCTCAGGCCAAGCCATCTTACACTGGGGCACCCATTTCTATATCTGCATTATTATCCCCATTGATTTTTTAATTCTTTTTGTAATTAAGTCGTTGTTTCCAGGGATGATTTTAAGGGATAAATTTCACTCATGGGCTAATTTTCCATGGTTTTTCCAAAAACGAGATTCGTTATTTTAAAAATGATTCACCCAAATTTTATAGGATAAAATTATTTTACCTTAAAAATCGCCAAAAATTTATAAAAACTATATTAAATCCTTAGAAATTTGAATATTTTTACAAAAATATCGCTAATCATTTATAGTTGGCATATGAAGGATTAGTAAGATTCACCAAGGTTTCTACATTTTAAAATAAATTTCCATCCTTAAAATCATCCCTGGTTGTTTCCATCATTTTACATAGCTTTTTGTCGTCACCTTTGGCGACCTTCTTGGAAAACACAACCCATGTCGCCCTTGGTTGGGGAATTCCTTATCACCTACTCCTGTTGACATCATCCATAAACTCTGAGTATCCCACAGGCCACCTACCTCTGCTCTCTGAGTTTGGTCACTTTGTCCCATCTGTGGCACAACTTATCCCACGTCTCATTGTCACCCTGACACTTGACCTCGTTGAATGGTTGCGGCCACTTATACTTCACATATATCCCCAACCATGGGAATTCTTGAGTCTCCATGCATCTTGACTTCATCCATGTACCTCCTCATTTCCTGACCTCACCTAGTGGATTTCACGAAGCACTTTTCTTCTTGGAGTTGCGTCTCCCTTTTTGTCGACATCAACACAGTTTCCAGAAGGGCGACAGTATCTTGACTCTCATTACCCTTACAATGAGGAGTCTCGGATGGCACATGGAGAACCATAATTGCTCTATGTTGTCATTTACCCCCATAACAATCGACTTCAACACTTTCTCATGTTACAGTGGGTCTTACTTTGCGACTATTGCAGTTGCTTTTTTCGAAATACCTATGAACTTTGTTGGGCTATCAATGCCCATAGAATCCATGATACTTCTTATAGGTGTCATTATCTACTATTAAGAGTATGTTCCTCATCAAAATTGTCCTCTGCCTTTATCGAAACCACCCCCGAGGGCGCTGCAGTTGTCTACATCAACACACCGTTTCAGTTACTGTACAACACCCTTTTTTGAGTTACATGACACGAGCATGGGGCATGCCCGCCTCGTTTGTACATAATTTATTTTCCTCACCCTACGAAATGTTGGGTCTTATAGGTTCCCTTCTCCCTCCAACGAGTCACTCTTGATACTCTCACTATCTCTCTTTCTTACAACGATACTCTCAGTAGAAGAAACATTGATGAATTTTGGCTATCTGTATGCTCCTAACCTCATCCATCAGGGGGCATCTATTATTACTGAAATTTTGTCCGCAAATGGTTACATGAATCCATCATCTTCAAACAACTATGAGTTCACCCATGGACCAAAAATACCAAAAAATCATTTCCAAAAGGTCCAAAAATATACAACCAGTTATAAAATCAAGATGCGCTATGACTACATAGGATGCGCGCGCACATGCACCATCAAGAAATGCAGGAAAAATGTACATGCGCACGATGTGCGACTGTGGATGCTAAAATCCGTGCACACCTAAGAATGACACATTTATGATGTTGGTCGGACTCCCACCTACTTCTGGTTCAGCTTCCAATTCGATTTGACATCCAAATCTCGGCTAGATCCGGCTGGGTGGATGGTCAAAGACCTAAAGGTGCCCTAAATAGCCCCTTTTCAGACTAAAAGCTGGTTGCACAATACCTCAAAGTGGTACTATAAAAGAAGGCCATGAGTGCACTACATTTTCAAGGAATTCATTTGTAAGGTTATGCTGCTGCTATTCTCTTGGGGAATCCTCTTTTCTCATCAAGAGCATACCAGTACCATTCTATTTGGGAAATCCACATCACCGTTTGAGTGGGTTAGCTTGGAATTCTTTCACCATTTCTTTCAAGTTTTTAGGTTGTAAGAAGAGCTCAATCTTGGGGGTCCAAGATCCCTCCCTTGGAGGAAGAGGGGACCCAAAGTCCCCTTTCTCTTTGGTTTTTTCTTTTCACTAATACAATCCTTTCCATTGGTGACATGAGTCTTGTTTGTTTTTTGTTCTTATGTCTTTATGCACAATAGTTTAGTTGTTTTTTCCCTTCCTAGTTTAATTCTTAGCTTAGTCTTTTATGTTTATCCTTATAACCCTTTCCTTTAGTGTTTTCTTTCTTAGCTAACCCAACTAAGCTTGTAAGTACCTCTGTTTTTCTCATTTAGGTGACAAGCGAGGTGCAACAATTATAATCCAATGGAACTTTCAATTAGGCAATATCGCTTATCAGGTTATCTTGGAAAACACTATTTTATTCCTAATAGATATGCAGTATCTGATATTTATTACGATGGTTCTCTGCCATCATCTTTATCACATATCAGATATCATTTCAAACAAGTTTCCATACTTTAAGAATCACAGGATATCTTATATCTGACACCAAAACATAGCATTTAACAAATACGATGAGAGATATTAGTACTTCCGATATCATACATATAATATTTGATGGGTTGATATCGGATATCTGGCCATCATTTTAAACCAACTCATTTTCACAACAAATATGTGATATTCGAGAGTCATTAGTGAGGTTATTAGGGATTAAGTGAGGATCAAAAAATGAATTATAAGTGATTTGAACATTGGATTTATGCTCAGATGAATTGAACAAGTACTGAGGTCATAGAATTAATTGTTCACAATGGTTGGTGATGCATACCCCCCTTCTCCCCTTAGGGCTGCTCGACCTCCCGATATAGGATCGTTCAAATCAAGGAGTCAGATCGAATCTTCAGGCCTTTATTAGACCCCAATAAATCTACAAAGGTCCCCTTTTATTCAAAGTCTAGGTTCTGTCAAACCCACGGGCTCTTTCCTGACCTCTTCGAAGAATTTGAATAACAGACACTAGCTCCCCTCGCTAGGTCCCTTCGTTCACATATGACCTCGGGTAGTTCCCTCATGTAAACAGGTGATTGTAGAGTGGCCAAGACTGTTTTGAGACCACACCATGTTTCTCCCTGTAATTCACTATCAATCGCCATGTGTCCCTTTGGCAATACTATGGTTTCAATTGCTTCCCTCTCTAAGAATTTTAAAGTCTGAGCACTTTATGGCCCCGCAATTAAGCGTGATCATTGATCTTCAATATATAGAAATGCCACTTGATCAATGGCTACAATCAGTCCTCTATCTACCTTTTTCAACTATTATTTAATGCTCCTTCTCCTCCTTCCACACGCCCTTCCAGATCTCATGATCTATCGACGCATGCCCTCCTCTCAAATCGACGACTACGATTGATTTCTCCCTTCAGGCTTTGGGAGTTTCAAATATCAACTCTTTTTGTGTTAATCCCTAATATTGTCTCATTACCCCTTAATTGGGGCATATTACATTAGTAATGTTATTTTATTTATGTCGTATTTATTCCATTAGTTGTAATTATACCTCCTAGTCT
>SNQJ01S0094537.1:32018-43491 GCA_010110895.2 Picea sitchensis | reverse complement strand
TAATGATTTTGGTTATCGCTTATGGGATTATGAAAATAACAAAATCATTAGGAGTAGAGATGTCATATTCAATGAGAAGGTCATGTACAAAGATCAGTTGCAGGGAAAGAAATAGGAAAAAGAAAAATAAGAATACACAGTGCTTGATGAGATCAATGAAAAAGAAATTTCAAAGGAACCAGAAAATGAAAATGTACAACAACAGGAGCAACAGGTACCTCAAACACCTGCAAGTGTTATTATAAAATCTACCAAGTTAAGTATACCCCCCAAACGATACTCTCCTTCATTGTATNCAGTGCTTGATGAGATCACTGAAAAAAAAATTCCAAAGGAACCAGAAAATCAAAATGTACAACAACAGGAGCAGCAGGTACCTCAAACACTTGCAAGTGTTGTTAGAAAATCTATCAGTTTAAGTATACCCCCTGAACGATAATATCCTTCATTGTATTATTTATTGTTGACTGATTCTGGTGAACCAGAATGTTATGAAGAGGCAATGGAGGTAGACACCAAAAGGAAGTGGGAGCAAGGCATTAAAGTGGAAATGGATTCCTTGGTAAATAACCATACTTGGGACTTGGTTCAGTTGCCTGCAGGGAAAATAGCATTGCATAATAAATGGGTTTACAAGTTGAAGGAAGAAGATGGAGGAGAAAAGTGGTAAAAGCCTAGACTTGTTGTAAAGGTTTTTCACAAAAGAAAGGTATAAATTTTGATGAAATATTTTCTACTTTTGTTAAAATGACTTCAATTAGAACTATTTTAAGTCTTCTGGTATTAGAAGATTTGCATCTTGAACAGTTAGATGTAAAAACAACTTTTCTCCATGGGGATTTGGAGGAAGAGATTTATATGCAGCAACCACAGGGGTATGAGGTCAAAGGGAAGGAAAATTTGGTATGCAGGTTGAATAAGAGCTTATATGGCCTAAATCAAGCTCCAAGGCAGTGGTATCTAAAGTTTGATGGGTTTATGACAGAACAGGGTTATAGTAGATATCATTCTGATCATTGTGTTTATTTTAAAAAGCTAGAAAATGGAAGCTTTATTATCTTGCTATCGTATGTAGATGACATGCTTGTTGCAGGGTCTAATATGTAGGATATAAATGTGCTCAAGAAGAAATTAGCCAATTCATTTGCGATGAAGGATTTGGGTGCTGCAAAGAAAATTCTTGGTATGAGAATAACAAGAGATGGGAAAAATCGCAAACTGACATTGTCTCACGGTGAGTACACAGAGAAGGTGTTGGAGAAGTTTAGAATGCAGAATGAAAAACTAGTTAGTACACCTTTCGCCAACCATTTCAAATTAACTAAGGAAATGTGTCCCAAGACACAGGAGGAGATAGAATACATGTCCAGGGTCCCATATTCATATGCAGTTGGTAGCTTGATGTATGCAATGGTTTGCACAAGACAGAATATTGCACATGCAGTGGGAGTTGTGAGTAGATATATGAACAATCTAGGTAAAGAACATTGGGAGGTAGTAAAGTGGATTCTCAGATACTTGAGAGGTACAGCAAATCATGCATTATGTTTTGGAGGTTGAGAAACTATTCTACAAGGAAATGTTGATTCAGATATGGCAAGTGATAAAGATAGCAAGAGGAGTACCACAGGGTATGTGTTTACTATAGGTGGAATAGTAGTAAGTTGGATTTCAAAACTGCAAAAGGTTGTTTCATTTTCAACAATAGAGGAAGAGTATGTTGCTTCTACAGAGGCTAGTAAAGAGATGATTTGGTTACAGAGGTTTATGGAGGAATTGGGAAAGAATAAAGAGAATAACATGTTGTACTGTGACAGTGAGAGTGTCATTCATCTTGCAAAGAACTCAGCCTTCCATTCGAAGACTAAGCATATATAGTTGAGATAGCACTTCATACGATCCACCTTGGAAGATGGACATTTGAAGTTGGAAAAGATACACACTAGCCAGAATCTTGCAGACATGTTAACAAAGGGAGAAACTGAGTTTCTTCTCAGTTTCAGTTGCTCTTCAAGAATGAATATGAAGATGAGAAATCTTCCAGGTCCAAGAAGGTTTAGAGTCCAGCATATACAACAATGGTGGAGTTGTTGAGATCAGTCTCCAAGTGGGAGATTGTTGGTTGTGGAGCCTGATTATCTTCCTGATTCAGAGGTCTTTTACTTTCAGCCGTGTTTATACCCCATGAAGTATTTACACCCTATAAGTATGTACACTCTTCCACGCGGGGGAGTGTAGTGTGGGGGCACCCCCTCTACGAGGTCTGGGGGGCCTATCCCCCCGGTTGGGGGGTATGGGGGCAAGCGGGCCCCCAACGGGGGTTCGGGGGTGAAGCCCCTAAAGGAAAAATTGCCTTGTAAATGTATATTGTAATTTCATTGTAAATCTAGACTGTTCATTATAAGGTCGCAGATCTAACAATAGAGATTATGTTAGGGTTTTTTTCCCTAGAAGGAAACCCTCTTTTATGAGGGAAATGTATTGCGACTATGGTTGATGGCGAACATTGTATTATGAGATAGGATACTGTGAGAGAAAGAAGAGGAAGTTACAATAGGTTTGTTGTAGGTTGTATCCCTTCATATGTTGGATAATAATAAAGGAAGGACCTGGCAATTTCCTTGGTGGACGTAGCCCACACTGGGTGAACCACATAAATCTGTGTCTCTATTGTATTGCGTATCTTATGTGTTTTGTTTCTGCATTTGTTTTATTTTATTACTCCATGGTCCTGTTTTTCTAACATAGTCTCTCTTCACACCTGGCTACTTTCGCTAAATATGGCCTTCTCTGCACTTCCATTGGATCCTGTAAAATGGGTGACAGCTGGAGATTATCTGTTGGTTCCCGGGACGTGGCATTTTGTCTTTCCCAACCACACAAGTTCCTTCCAATTTGCATCCAAGGGGATTTCATAGTCCATCATTTCTTTAATCAAAATTTCCAGGTCGATGCACGTTGCATAGGACATGATTGGTACACTGACTTTCAACATTTTGAATTTGTTCAGAATTTCGAAATCAGTAGCTAAATGTTCTACCAAACTAGGACCTTTCAGACTTTCCTCCATATCTTCAAACCTGGAATGGTCCATCCTGCATTGCATGAGAGGAGTGTGATAATCTTCCTTCTTGTATAATGAGCCTTTGCCATCCTAGAATGAGGGGAGGCCTTTAGAAAACAATTGTTCAAAGGTGTCTTTAAACTCTTGTATGCTAAGGTCCATTTGCACGTCTTTATTCTGAACCAATCTGAGTAGGTTGTGTTTGGCAATGATTCTCCTGGCTGAAATGATTAAAGCGGTCCTATATTTTACACCAATGGTCTGAAGATCAGAAGTTGGTATGGCATTTAATAAGTTGATGGAATTTTGAGCCCATTCTGAGTGCTTCTTCGCTAGTACTTCATTTACAACAACATATTTGTTCTGAGCTGTAGTAACCATGTTGTCTTTGTTGTTGATAAGGTTCAGATAACTTCTGAATTTAGCAACTTATGCAAAAATCGCATCCCATATCACATGTTTGGCTCCCTAAAGTATCATTTTACCCTTTAATATGGTTTTTAGCTTGTTCACTCTTTCCTACAGGTCTTGGTTCTCTCTGTGGATTTGAGCTAATTTCTCTTCCTTTACCTTTGCCTCTTTTTTCAACTTTTCTAAATTTTTGTTTAGATTCTTGATCTCGCTTGTTTTCAAACTTATCTAGGACATAGCCTGAACTAACCCTTCAACAGTTGATCCATCCTCCGCATTAGAAGGTACGATAATCTCCATATCTGATGTTGTTGCCTGCATCGGTGACCAACTTTCTTTCTCCTTCTCCAATTGCAACACTTTAACCTAGTCTAGAGTCTCTTGTTTGAAGGTTTCCTTTTCTAGATCCAAAGCAGTTAACTATGCTATCTATGGATGGTTTGTAGGTGACATATTCAATCTTTTCTTCAAACTTTGGATCATTTTATCCTTTTCGTCTAGAGAGTCTTTCACCCCCTGTGGACCTTCAGACTCTAATCTTTTTACCTACATCATCCAAGATTTGTTGGACACCTTCTCTTGTTTCAGTTGTCCATCAAGTTTCAATACATGTGTTGTCAACCTTGCAACCTTCAGAGATAAGATTAGGTAATCATTTTACAACATATCACTGACATTTCTTTGGAATTTCACTTTGTCAGGAGCGTCAATGTTCTCATAGTGTACCTTCAATTCTGAGACCTTATCATTATCGACCACTGCAATGTTGAATGTCTTCTTCTCGACATCTCTGACTGAGAGTAGGTGAGATTTGTGTTGAGATGTCCCTTCTACTTCAGGGAAAAACCCCTTTATCTCACTATTGGCCATACTCCCTTTCACAACATACTGATGTAGCAAGTCTTCCTTAGATTGATAAACCATCCTGAAAGTCTGGAAAAATATGTGCTTCTTACTGCTGAAGACCTTCATGCTTCCTTCATTTTGTGGTTTGTTTTTAGGATTGATCTCTTCGTTCTGGATCTTAAAATCTACCATCTCCATGTACGTCTTTTCTTTTGTTCTTCCTCTTCCAAGTCAATAATTTGAGAAGGTGACGTGACTCTCATTTTCTTGAGTGTGTCTTGTTGGCTTCTATCCCCTAAGGCTTCTAAACTACTTCTCTTATTGAAGATGCTCATTTTAGGATCCTTGATAATCAACCTGGGTGAGGGTGTTTGTGTTGATCTTTTCTGGGAAGTAATCTTTGTCTGCTTTTCTTGATCATGCAGCATGGTGACCTCCATTTCGATGCAGGTCTCTAGATTGGCCAATTTATCTAGTTCTTCAACATGCTCGTGTTCATAAGGGCCTTGTCTTCTCGCCAATCACCTCTTTGATATAACATGATGTGGATCATATCTTCTTCCTTGAAATTGTGTGAGCCCAAATTCATTTAGTTTAGACTGAATTTGAGGCAAAAAAGACTTTCTCTTCACCACAAAAGGACCCACCATGAACGGGAATTTTAGATTTGAATCTTTGTGAGCTTTGAGGAAGTGTTCAGTCTCTGAGATGATCCTTTGTCTTATAAATTCGAAACAAAATATCTCGGGAGTCAGGAAAACTGGTAAAAGGTGAGGTGTTTCTTGGCATCCGTATACCCAAATCAAAATGGACTAAGCGAAAAATATCCAGTCTCCCATCGTATTCTTTGGACTCGGCTGCAACGACCTCTTCATCTCTTTCAGGACTCTTGGCAAATATGAACCGAAAATGAGACTGTATATTTTGGACATGATTTTTCTAATGAAGATGAGCATGGTGATATTTTTACACTCAGTCGAAATAAACCCAGCTTCAGGAAGCTCGGTATTGTTAGATCCCAGAAACATTCTCAACAGATGCGAATAGTATCTGAAATGTCTTAACGGACTGAAATTAACCAGCTGTTGATGTATATTCTCTGCAATAAATTCATTGAAACGGACATAGACTAACTACCCAGACTGGAAGAAAATTAATAGGATCCCTAGCATAACCTCTACCACAAACTTGTCATAGTCTAGACCTAGAATTTGACTCAGTAGAGAACAAGCCCACTGGACTTCGATGATCATGACGCTTAGATTAGCAAGCAGGGATAGACTTTATGAATGATGTTCCGGTTTGACTATGGTTTGCAAAAACAGGGTTTTTACCTCAAGAAAGCATTCTCTATAAATCATAATCATCCTCTGTTCCTCAAAGGGTTCTGACATTATAGGGAAGGTATCTGGTATATTTAGGGCATGTCGGAGTGAGGGACCATCTACTTTACACAGGACTTCTAACCATAATTTATTTAATATGACTCGTTCTCCCTGGGAATATCTCTCTGCACACCAACTCACAAATTTTGGGAATGGGAAAATTATTTCTACAACATAAGGGGCAAAAGAGGCTCAAGCCGCTTCAAGAAAGGATATGTGGGATCCAACGTTGTTCAGAAAATTCTCTTTAGACACAGAAATGGGCGAGACCATCGTCACTATGTCGAAAATGTCAGAATCTCTGTCAATTAGGGCATCTTCCCTGGAGGGAGTATCTGGTTCACTCACAGATAAAATAACAGGGTTGGAAACCATTATGAAGAATACCTGATAAGTGGCAAGAAACCTGGTCTGGTTCAGTTCTGAATTTTGAAATTTGGATAGAAGCTTTGCGCAAAATCTCCGAACGTTTGACTGCTTCAAATACTCGTAGAATAATGCCCGGGGTTCCTCCTTTTATAGGTGTCTAATACCATCAGGGTTTGGAGAAAAGCAGTTTTGGATGAACCACCCTTAGCCTCGATGTGTCTCAAATCATGTCGTGTGTCCATGATTTAAACCAGGGAAGTTTTCCCCAGTCCACCCCCTGTCAGCTAATTCTCGTGCTACTTCGATCGTTGAATTACACCTCGGTCGTTGATCCAGGTCATTTCAAGATCTACGGTCAACATCTTTCCCGACAACTTTGACATTGGAGGTTTAAAAAGGTGGTTTTGGTCAGACAACTCTCCTTTCCAATGTGCATCTAAGGACGTCACACTTCCCACAAAAAACCATGATGGTTTTCCCCGACCCACCCTCGACCACTTAATCTCTGTGCTAGTTGTATCTCTGATCCACGTCTCGCCCGTTGATCCAGGCCGCTTTTGAGATCGACGGTCTATTGAGTTTTATTCTTCATATCTTCGCTATTTCATCCAAACTCCACCAAATATAGATGGGTCCTCTAAATTTATCATAGCTCTGTGGCGATTTAATCCATCATAAAAATTTTGAAACTTGGACACCAGCTAGGAATTATATGGTGATAACATTGGCTCCAATTGGGGATGCTATCCTCCCCGCAAGGTAGCAAAGAACTGTAGACCAAGTGCCTACCCATTGGGCTGTAATCTTATGTGTGTGATCTGAATCCCTTTATTTTATTAAAAAACTTCAAAACTACTTAGCACAGCTTAGGGCCTTCACCTTGGGCTTCAACCATGCTATTTTTATCTCAATATTCAAACTTAAAGAAAAACCAAAATGCAAAGAGGTCATGTACAATGAATGGTGAGTGTTGATCTTTTAAACGACGTAGTGCTTGAGGAACCTGCCATTCACAGGCCCTCCTCCGGTGAGTTCTCCATTACTCTCCTCCAACAAATATGCATTGTTCCCGCGGTAAGCTGTAATTTTGAATGGGCCCGGCCAAAGGTGGTTGAATTTTCCATGTTTTCCCTTGTTTGCGTTCTTAACATCCCATATTAGTACCCAGTCTCCATGTTTAACGTTGTCGACTTTGGTATGTCTGTCGAAAACTTCTTTGATTTTCTCTTGACGTAGTTGGGCGTTGTTGAAAACCTTTTCTCTGGTCTGCTGCAAGTTGATGAGTTCATCCTCCCTTCTTCGACTAGCATTCGTCTCTGCTTCTTTCTCTTATAACAACTTCATCACTGGAAATCATAGTGTTGTAGGAAAGATGGCTTATGTACCGTAGACGATATGGAAAGGAGATGTGGCAATGGATCTCTTTGGGGATATCCTGTCCGCCCACAGCGCATGGATGAGCTTCTTGTGCCACACCTTTTTATTCTCCTACAACAATTTTTTTATGATTTTGACCAGGTTTTTGTTTGAAGACTCAGCCAATCCATTTCCTTGCAAGTAGTATCACGTAGAATGGCCAAGAGTAATATTGTAATCACTGCAAATTTTATCAATTTTTTTATATTTAAAAGTCGTTGCATTGTATGTTATAATCTTGACCGGACATCCGAACCTGGACAAAATATTGTCTTCTAAAACCGAATGATAACTTCATTTGTAGCTTGTCTAGTAGGAACAGCCTCAATCCATTTAGTAAAATAATTTGTTGCAGTTAGGATCCATTTGTGTTGAGATGAAGATTGTGGGTGTATCTCTCCTATGAAATCTAGGCCCCATTGCCTGAAAGGAGCTTCTACTGAAATGGGCTTCAACAATAGAGACTGCAACTTACTGAATTTTACCCATGAGTAATGAGGGATGGGGGTGAACCTCCCATCCGTAGAGTCCTCAGACCTGACCACCGCGAGGAAGATCATGCCACACACAACCTCGCTGAAAAGAGAAAAGGCAAGATCAAGGGGCAGATGCGAGGGGAAGAGAAGAAGGAAAAAGAACTCTGGAAAAATACAGAGTGAGTGATAGCGGAGAAGAAGGAGAGTAACCTTCATTCTCGGTCACTGGAAAATAGAGACTCAGTCTCATAGCGTCGTGGTCTCAGCTTGGGGGTGGCTAGTGGTAAATCCGTTGGGAGTCGCTGAGCCTACGGTTGGGTGGAAATGAGCACCCCTCTCAGCAATTGCAATTCACATCTGGTGTTATTTCTAATAAGTGTTTTATATCTTGTATCTTGAAATTTATATGTTGACATGTATGCTCATGGTTTGTGCAATTTATGAATGGTTTGAGTATAAGACTGTTTGTGTTGTGTTTTGATCAGAAATGGTGGTTGCATGCTTTTATTTGAAGGACCACGTATGGCTTATGTTTATAGATAGATTTATATATACACATATTGAATTAATTTGAACTTCAAGTCTGCTTTCGGGAAATCTATGCCCTTATTCGTCTCTAGGAATACCCGGAATAGATCTCTCCATAGAGATACCCTTCTTGGAAAGCTTACCAAGAACCTGAAAAAGGATTTGAAGGAACAAGTCTTAGTAATCCTATACGAGGAAGTATGGGCCTCTTAAAATCCTGACATTTCGACATTTCAGCACCCGGGGTATCTAAGCGCGAGTCCTCTCACACTCGCAATTCCCGAAACCCCGATCCACGAAATCTCGAAATGGCAACGTAGGGATAAGTATCGATTGATGGACGAGATCATGTCAGAAGATCTGTGGTTAGTCACGACCGTTGGATTGGAGGAATAAATGAGGGTGTTAAATGCCTCAACCCTTTTCTTTTATCTTCGTGAGTAGCGAAGAAATCGGGACCGTAGATCCCCAAGGTCCGTGGGAGTATCTGGACCATCCTTTTATAAGGGCACATGGTGGTCGGTAATCATTTTTTCATTTAATCATTCGGGGAATCAAAGGGCAAGAACCCTTGTCTTCGCAAGTCATGAAATTTCGGTACCCAAAACCTTGATTCACTCTGTGGCAGAAAGGAAGAGATATGGACCGTTGGTTTTCCATGGCCAGGGAGTAGCAGGAGAGTGAAAAGCGTGGGACATATCTGAACCATCAGATATTATTCATAAAACCCAACAACTGTTGGATCTATCAGGAGATGCATGAGGGTTAAGCCTTCATGAACAGAGGCGAAAGTCCCGAAAGAGGAGTTGGTATCGAGATTTCAGAGGTCTCGAGGAAAAGAGATCGGGACAATTCATGGTGGAAGTCCCAAAATAAATCAGGACCGTCTGATTAAGGGAGCACACGTGTCGTGACATCACCCATTTCGGGATTTCAGACTTCGAGATTTCGGAGGTCTCGAGGACAAGAGATCGGGACACTCCATGGTGGAAGTCCCGAAATAAATCTAGACCGTTCGATTAAGGGAGGACACATGTCATGATATCACCCATTTCAGGGATTCAGACATCTGAAAACAAAAGAGGAAGGTGAGCATTTTGACTTCACACCTGGAAAAGTCCCAAAACGATCTGGACCATCCATCCATGGAGGACACATGGCGGAGATTGAGAGTCCATCGATATTTTGGATACCAAGGATTCGAATTGACAGAGGATTTGTGTCACAGGGGGTCACAAGTCACAAAATCATGAAACAACGAGGACCATCCATCTGAGGGAGGACATGTGGCAGCAATCCAGGATTTCAAGAAAAATCCTGAAAGGAAGAGTCCATCGGGATTTCAAAAATCGGGAATTCGGGAGTCCTGTTGACAAGAGGTCGGGCTCTTGTATTGATAAATCCCAAAATAAATAGGATAGAGGTCCTATGAGGAATGGTCACCTAGATCAAGGCATAGCCAGGAGGGCTAATGTGACAAAGGCAATTTCGGGAAATCGAAAATTGGGAATTCGGGATTCCCGTTGACAAGAGGTCGGGCTCTTGTATTGATAAGTCCTGAATGGAATAAGACTGCGGTCTTATGAGAAGTGTTCATATGGGCCAAGGTATAGCCTAGGGGCTAATTGCTGATCGAAGCCTTTTTGGCATTTCGACATTTTGGGGTTTGCAGAGTCAAAAGACTTGACTCGCTTATATCGCTGAGTCGTGAAATACAAAAAGGCGCCTAGTTGTTTGGCCGGTGGTCATAACCGACGATCACATGGAGGTGGAAAAAGGGAAGAGCTAGCCTGTGCTAATCCCCCATAGGAATTTGGGGATTCTGTCCCTCAAGAAAAGGAAAAAAAAATTATTATGTCGTAGTGGGTGTGTTAAAAATTTGTATCAGAGCATGGTTACAACACTTGGCCTGCTTGGGCTCATGAACGAGTTGCGCAGAGGCTCCATTCGAAACACTCCTAAAAGGAGTGACCCCCTGTCTTAACCTTCCTAATCAAAAGCCAAAGTTAAGAATGAAAAACCCCTATTGTGTGTGTGTACATGTGAAAATATGAATTATGTACTAGTTATAAATAAATATAAATATTGACTAACAACCAGCGTTTTTCCTTTTGCACACAAGCAGAAGAGAAATCGCGGGAAATTATCAACACATAGTATGGTGACTCACCATGAAGTGGGGGAAGGCTCCCACAATAGAGACGAAGAGTCTGACGAAAGGAGGGCAGTAGGGACCCCTCTAGATCTAGATGAGACTGTGAGGAGTCTCATGGTCGAATTACAAAGTTGTAAGGCTGACAATGAAAGGATGATGAAAGAAAAAGAAAAGCAAATAGAAATTAACGCAGTTTTACTGCAGAGTTTATCTGATCTACAAAGACAAATGTAGCATGAACCTGAAACTCAGAAACATGGTCATATCAGTGGCCACACTGAGAGGAGCACCTCGAAAAAGGTCCACCCCATAGGTAAAGGACAAGCGTTGGATGATTCCTCTGAGAAGGAAGTTGGCGATTCAGAGGGATCTTCTAGCAGTAGAACCAGTTCCTATTCCCGAAGGAAACAAAAGAAGAAAAAATCTTCCAAAGTTCGTAAACTCAAAGAATTTAGAAAATCCAAACCACCCTCCTTCGACGGTGAAATAAAGAAGGGAGAGGAAGCAGAGGCCTGGCTGCTTGGACTAAAGAAGTATTTCAGAGTGCATGAAATATTAGAAAATATGAAGGCTCGAGTGGCCACCTTCAACTTGAACGGAAAGGCTTCCATTTGGTGGGAAGACCTTAAGAATGTGAAAGGGGTTCGTGAAGAGGACCTATATTGGGAACGATTTGAGAAATACTTCTGAAAGAAGTATCTGTCGGAAAAATATTTCGACGAAAAGACTAATGAGTTTTATGAACTCAAACTGGGACAACTCACTATAGAAGAATATGTTAACAAATTCCTCGATTTGTTGAGGTATGTACCCTATATCAAGG
>SNQJ01S0094537.1:0-28581 GCA_010110895.2 Picea sitchensis | reverse complement strand
TGATGTGAATGGACCTTGTGAAAAAGGTCAATGAATGTAAATAATATTATGAATATATATATATATATATATATATATTGCAGTATTGTTGAGAGGGGATGTAATGAAAAAGAGACCACGATGGCTGGAGAAAAGTGGTGGAAGGCACCTAGAATGGTGGCATTAACTTCCACCGAAACCAATACCATATTTGGACTTCACTGGCCCAGAGAACCAAGAGCAACTCGCTGGCCCCAAATTAAATGACTCGCTAGGTTGGTAGGTACATGTCTCCTCATCAGTAATGAGGGATGGGGGTGAACCACCCATCCATAGATTCCTCAGACCCGACCACTACGAGGAAGATCATGCCACATGCAACCTCATCGAAAAGAGAAAATGCAGGAAGAGTGTGTGATCAAGGGGCAAATGCAAGGGGAAGAGAAGAAGGAAAAAGAACTTTGGAAAAATACAAAGTGAGTGATAGTGGAGAAGAAGGAGAATAACCTTCATTCTCGGTCACTAGAAAACAGAGACTTGGTCTCGCAGCATCATGGTATCAACTCAGGGGTGGCTAGTGGTAAATCCGTTGGGAGTCACTGAGCCTACGGTTGGGTGGAAACGAGCACCCCTCTTAGCAGTTGCAATTCACATTTGGTGTTATTTTTTATAAGTGTTTTATATCTTGTATCTTGAAATTTATATGCTGACATGTATGCTCATAGTCTGTGCAATTTATGAATGGTTTGAGTATAAGACTGTTTGTGTGGTGTTTTGATCAGAAATGGTGGTTGCATTCTTTTATTTGAAGGACCATGTATGGCTTATGTTTATAGATAGATTTATATATATGCATATTGAATTAATTTGGACTTCAAGTCTGCTTTCATGAAATCTATGCCCTTAGTCATCTCCAATAATACCCAGAATAGATCTCTCCACGGAGATACCCTTCTTAGAAAGCTTACCAAGAACCTGAAAAAGGATTTGAAGGCGCAAGTCTTAGTAATCCTGTACAAGGAAGGATGGGCCTCTTAAAATCCTGATATTTCGTCATTTCAGCACCCGGGGTATCTAAGCTCGAGTCCTCTCACACTCGCAATTCTCGAAACCCCGATCCAAAAAATCTTGAAATGGCAACATAGGGATAAGTATCAATTGACGGACGAGATCCTATCGAAAGATCTGCGGTCAGTCACGACCGTTAGATTGGAGGAAGAAACGAGGGTGTTAAATGCCTCAACCCTTTTCTTTTATCTTCATGAGTAGTGAAGAAATCAGGACCTTAGATCCCCAGGGTCCATGGGAGTATCTAGACTATCCTTTTATAAGGGCACGTGACGGTCGATAAGCGTTTCGGCATTTCGGCATTCAGGGAATCAAAGGGCAAGAACCCTTGTCTTCGCAAGTCGCGAAATCCCGGTACCCGAAACCCCGATGCGCTCTGCAGTAGAAAGGAAGAGATATGGACCATTGGTTTTCCACGTCCAAGGAGCAGCAGGAGAGTGCACAGTGCAAGACAGATCTGAGCCATCAGATCTTAGTCAGAAAACCCAACAGTCGTTGGATCTATCAGGAGATGCACGAGGGTTAAGCCTTCATGAACATAGGTGAAAGTCCTGAAAGAGGAGTTGGTATCGAGATTTCGGAGGTCTCGAGGACAAGAGATCAGGACACTCCATGGTGGAAGTCCTGAAATAAATCTAGACCATCCGATTAAGGGAGGACACATGTCGCGAGATCACCCATTTTGGGTTTTCGGACTTCGGGATTTCAGAGGTCTCGAGGACAAGAGATCGGGACACTCCATGGTGGAAGTATCGAAATAAATATGGATTGTCTGATTAAGGGAGGACACATGTCGCGAGATCACCCATTTCAGGGATTCGGACATCGTGAAACAAAAGAGGAAGGTGAGCATTTTGACTTCGCACCTGGCAAAGCCCCAAAACGATCTGAACTGTCCATTCGTGGAGGAAACGTGGCGGAGATCGAGAGTCCATCGGTATTTCGGATATCGGGGATTTGAATTGACAGAGGATTTGTGTCACTGGGGGTCACAAGTTGTGAAGTCATGAAACGATGAGGACTGTCCATCTGAGGGAGGACATGTGGCAGCAATCCAGAGTTTTGGGAAAAATCTCGAAAGGAAGAGTCCATCAAGATTTCAGAAATCGGTAATTCGGGATTCCTCTTGACAAGAGGTCTGGCTCTCATATTGATAAATACCAAAAGAAATAGGATGGAGGTCCTATGAGGAATGGTCACCTGGATCAGGGCATAGCCAGGAGGGATAATGTGACGAAGGCAATTTCGGGAAATCAGAAATCGGGAATTCGAGAGTCCCGTTGACAAGAGGTCGGGCTCTCGTATTGATAAGTCCCGAAGGGAATAAGACTGTGGTCTTATGAGAAGTGTTCATATAGTCCAAGGCATAGCCCAGGGGGATAATTGTTGATCGAAGCCTTTTTGGAATTTCGGCATTTCGGGGTTTGCAGAGTCGAAAGACTCGACTCGCTTATATTATTGAGTCACAAAATACAAAAAGGCGCCTAGTTGTTTGGCCGGTGGTCATAACCGACGATCACATGGAGGTGGAAAAAGGAAAGAGATAGCCTGCACTAAGCCCCTGTAGGACTTTGGGGATTCTATCCCTCAAGAAAAGGTGAAAAAAATTATTATGTCGTAGTGGGTGTGTTACAGATATCTGTGGAGTCGCCTTCTCTTCCTCTACTGTAATTTCTGACATGTCTGTAGCAAAGTTTATTCCTAAGAGTTCACAGTTTGTTTATGCCATTAGTCTAGAAAGTCCCTACCCTTTGATCAACTTCGTGGGCTTGATGTCGAGATCATATTCTAATAACACTGCAATTCATTTTCCCCTCTTCCCTTCAGGATCGGGTTGAGTTAAGATGTCCTTTATCGAGTTGCTGGGGACATAAGCAATAGTATGTGAATGCAGAATATACACCCTGAATTCTTTCAATTCTTTGACCAAAGCATATGTCTGCTTCTCCATGATGTCATATTTTAAAGGAGTGTCTCTCAATGTCTTACTGTAGTATGCTATGTGCTTCTCAAAATTCTGGTCATCTTTCTGGAGTAATACCCCTGCAATTGTGTGTTCTGAAGCGAAAGAGAAAAGTATGAAATCTTTCTCGAAATTAGGACTAGCCAGAACAAGAGCCTTTGTCAATGCTACTTTGATGTCTTCGAAATACTTTCTAGCCTCAGGGATCCATTTTATTTCATTTCCTTTCTTTAACATTTTGGTGATATGCTTTATGATTTCTGCTAAATTAGGAATAAATCTTCTCAGGAAATTTACTTTACCTAGAAAGGATTGTACTTCCCTTTTTCTTCTGGGTGTGCCAATATTCAAGATGCCTTCAACCCTATTGGGGTCTACCTTTATCCCTTCCTTATAAATTATATTCCCTAAGATCTTCCCTTCTTCCATGGCAAAGTTTGACTTTTTGGGGTTTAGTAATATGCCAATTTTTCTGCATTTCTCAAATGCCCTTCTGAGATGTTTGATGTGCTCCTCATCTGTAGCAGAATA
This sequence comes from Picea sitchensis, assembly GCA_010110895.2. Classification (NCBI taxonomy): domain Eukaryota; kingdom Viridiplantae; phylum Streptophyta; class Pinopsida; order Pinales; family Pinaceae; genus Picea; species Picea sitchensis. Next base: position 25,040 of record SNQJ01S0094537.1, on the reverse strand, counting down.
CACAGTAATGTTGCCCAGGTATATAAAAATGAATTTATCTTTTTCATCTGCAAATGCTATGTCCATATCCCTTTTAAATGTTTCTCCAGTGTTCATAAGTCCAAATGGCATTTTGGCATACATGAAAGTTCCCCAAGATGTGGTGAATGTTGTCTTTTCTTAATCGTCAAGATGTACCATGATCTAGTTCTATCCTAAGAAAACGTCCAACATTGACATATTTTGAGAGCCCACTACTTTATGTAGAATGTGGTCCATTTTGGGCAAAGGGTAGTTATCTTTAAGAGATACCTTATTTAAATTTCTGAAATCCACACACAAGATGATCTCCCCACTCTTCTTTCTGATAGGTACTAGATTTGCTACCCATTTGGAGAATCTTAGGGACACTATGATTTTTTCTTCGAACAATTTCTTCACTTCTTTCTCTATCAATGGTAACAAAAGAGGGTTTATTCTTCTCAACTTTTGTTTAAATGGTTTGTGATCTTCTTTTATCGGGATGACATGCTGGATTATACTAGTATCATAAACTTTCAAGTCATCATAGCTCCAAGAAAAAAACATCAGGGAATTCTTTCATCAATTTCACATACCTGTCTTTTACTTCAAGGTTGAGCTTCTTGGACAATTTAATTATCTTTGGGTCTTCTGTAGTACCAATTTTACAATCCTCCACGTCCCCTTCATCTACTGTGATCTTTTCACTTCTAGCCACATCGTTGTTATCAAAGCATTTTTCCAATGTCACCAGGCCTTTGGGGATAACGTTTCTCTTCAGTTGCACGACATCTCTGCCATCAATTTGATTGTCAAAGTATCCTTCTTTGGTGAAAGCAGTTGCATCTACTTCATCGTCGTAACATTCATCAATGCTTAAATTCTTGAACTCATTTTCCATCCTGAGGAAGCTCTCTATTTGTTTATCGTTTTCGAATACTTGCCAGTGTTTCATATTGTCTGGTATCGCTGGTCTGTACTTGACTTCAACCTTGTATATTTTTTCAGGAAAAATGGGACTTTGAATATCGTTGTTGAAGTGGCCAATGCATCTACAACTTGATTCTTCTCCCGTGGAATTGTTGAAAGTTTGCATTCTAAAAATATCTCAAGAAGTTCTAACACCAGATTTCTATAAGCCCTCAGTCTAGGATGTCTGGCCTGGTAGATGCCTTTGATTTGATTTATGATGAGTTCGGAATCTCCAAGTACATCAATCCTTTTGGCGCCCATCTCTTCCAAGACTTTCAATCCTAATATTAACGCCTCGTATTCGGCCATATTATTTGTACATTCAAAAACGATTTTGTAAGAGAATAATTTTGCATCTCTTATGGGATGAATTATCCACATGCCAGCTTCAACTCCTTCTCTATATGAAGCTCCATCAAAATTCATTTTCCATATCTGATCTTCTGGGTCACCTAGTTGTTCTGAAATTTCTTCCAACTATTGCCCGGGTATACCTTTATCTTCCAGGACTATTTCTGTCTCTTCTGCTCCTGAGCATATATCATTGAAGAAAATGGAAGACCCCAACTCGGCGCTTACTAAGTATATAGGATGGTTGGTAGGGTGCGATTTGTTGTTGACCATATATTTCAGTATAACTTCTCTATACAATCTTTTGTCTTGACCAAAGACAGGAATCGTGGCATATGACATGTCCATCTGGAGGGTTCCTTTCAATTTTGTAGCCCATGATCTAAACAACACCATGCCAAATTTTGGATGGATATAAACGACCACTACGTCCATCACCATATTCTTCGCCGGGATTTTTTCCAAGGAAAAAACCATGTCCTTTATCATGCCAAGGCATTTCACCTTCCTTGAAACGAAAGAAAACAAATCCTTGTAGGGCCTTGTGAAATCAAGGCCCAGTTGGTCCATGACCACTTTAGGCATCAGATTGTGAGATGCTCCAGAGTCCAGCATAGCATTGTGTAAGGTCATGTTGTGGATTTTTAAGCTTACAAAGAAAGGGGTAACTTCTTCATTTTCACCGCTTTCTTCTACTCTCGACCCAAATAAAATGGTTGGGTGGTTGTCTTGTATGTTCAGAGTATCAAAGGTCTGTCCCATCTTAAGCATCTTGATGATCTGACTTCTATATTCGCTATTTATGATTAATTCATTAAAGGGCACCTAAATCTTAATCTTAGCCATCTCACTTTCGAAGTCAAAAGAGGACGGAGTTTTTTCTACCTCTTTAGGGATAGTTTCTTTTCTTGTCAATATCTTCTTCTTCGGTTCCTATTTTTTCTTGCCCTTATCTGTAGCATCCTTTGTAGTAGAGTCTTTCACAGCGGAATATTTTTGGGGCTGACTGGAAGAGGGAACATTACTCTAATCATATTTGGTGAGGTTTGCCTTTGGGAGATTACCTTTCAAAGGATTTTGAGGAACCTTTTGATTTCGGAGATTGTATTGCCTTTGGAATTGCATGATGGCATTCTGCAATCTGGTCTCGTAATCTTATTTTTCTACTGATAAAATTTCCTCCTCATCTTGCAAGAAGATTTCACTTGCATCCATGAAATGGTCATGTTCTTCCTTGGTAAAAAACACCTCAGTTTCTTTGTCATCACAACAGTTCATATTATCTTCAAAATATTCATCATAATTTTCATTCATATAATTATTCTGAAAAGGGGGTCTTACTTCTTGTTCTCCCTGATTTCCTTGGTTTCCCTAATTTGTTTGTTCTTCTTGAGCTACCTAATTACCCTGATTCCTCTGCTCCCTTTGTCGGATTTGTGGACCGGAAGGTCTCCTCGAATTTCTGGGTAGACCATCGGCCTGTTCTCTAGGGTTGGGTCTATTTCCCAACACCATTCTTTCCATCATACTTTCCATGTTTCTCGTCATCGCTTCAAATCTTTCTTATGAGGTTTCTGACATGGAAGTTTGTGCCTTATCCTGAGTTTTTCCCATGCCTCTACCAAAATTAGCTTTCATTTTTCCTGAAGCCATTAGGTTTACTTTGACTTGAATGTCATATGTCGTCATATCATCTAACGTGGAATATCTTCACTCCCTCAATAATAAATCAAAATCACTTTCGAAATAATCAGCATATCTGAGTTGAGCAGCTTTAGGTGGGGGATTTACTTCATCAGGAATCACATTATATACCTTCATGAATCTAGATGAAAACTCTTGTACTTTTTCATCATGAGATCTCTTCATATTGTTGTAGTGTGTCAACAACTAAACGAGGTTTTTCTTATCTCCCCATCTAGCAAGGAAGAGTGTCTCAAAAGCTGCGAAATCTGCGATGCTTCCTGGTGCAAGGGCTCTGAACCACTTTATTACATCTCCTGCAAGGCTTTGTGTCAAAAACCTCATTTTCATATCTGCAAAATCCACCTCCTATAAGTATATGAAGTCATTAAACTAGTCTAGGTGTTTATGGGTCGATATGTTACCCTCAACATCATATAGCTTAATCCTTAGGTTGTACTCTTGGGGCAAGTCATGCAATATAGTAGAAAAATATGAGAGGAGAAAATATGGATTCCATAGTTGTTGTGAGGGGTCGGAGTGGCCATCAGTTTCGGACAAGATGCACTACAGGTTTGACAGGAGAAGCTAGAATCAAATCTTGGAATCTTTTTTCGTCAAATAGGGTCTTTTCTAAATGGGATTCCGACCTAGTTCTGAACAGGGAGTGTTTGAATTTTAGGTCAAACTCAAGGTCTTCAATATTGATCAATAAATATCTAGGTAAGCACGAATATCGGTCTAGATTTAACACGAGGGATATTGTCCTTTATTTTCTTCTTAGGCCAATCTTTTCAAGGCTAGAGACAGGGACTGCAGGTTTGAGCTCTGGGTTTCTCCTAGTGTGGATTTTCTTAGGAGCCAGGATTTCTATCTTACACAGTGTAGTACAACTAGTCTCTCAGTAATGGAGTTGCCAGGGTAAAGATAATATTCATCCAATAAGGTATTTGGTCCACTGTCACCCTCAGGGATCAAACTAAAGCTTTAAGTCATTTTCCTAGGGAAATTTTTTTGATTTTGTCCCTGGCAACAGTGCCAGAATGTTAGCACTCTGTAATTATTTCCAGCTGAATAGACAAATGACAGAGGTAACTATTTCAACCAGCTTTGGAGCTGAGGCACTAGCCTTCTCAACTTAAAGAGGGCTCTCTCGTGTCACTTGATTTATCTATGGGAATCAGTGGCTAGATTTGGTTTGTTTTGGGGATTTTTAATAAAGTTGCTGGAAAAGAAGGGGGGAACACTATGGGCTATGGAGTCAAAATTCTGAAAGTGAATGGAAATAATGCATCAAATGATAGAACTCTCTAGAGGACATAGGATAAATAAGGTGATGAATATAAGTTATTCTTGAAATAAAAGATGTGTAGGAAGATAAAGAAGACAAATAACTGCATCAGAACATTGCTGAAATGAATTCTGAATAAGTTAAAAAGACAATCACATTGTTTAAATTTCTTAAGCCAAGAGTGTCACAGGACGAATTCTGGGCCTTTAAATTCTCCAATTTAAATAGAAGAAAATGTAAATCAAATGACAAGCTACAGGAAATACGTACGATGAAAGGAAACAAAGCTCATATCACCACCCGTTAGAATCTTTTCATAGAGACTTCAAAACCTTCTGCATTTGTATTCAATTCAGATTCAGAAAATTTACAAATATAGTTTGATACAACCAAAAAAGGTGCTCTTTCACTTCTACCAACATTAACTAATTCAATCCTTGTAGTACTTATACAGTTTGATCAAAAATAACTAAAACTGAAATGTTTCAGCTTCTATAATAGTTTTGGATGTCAGTTTCAGTATACGAAATGACTTACAATCATTAGCAAAAAATAAACGTTTCACCATCATGAATAGTCTCTCTGCCAGCCTAGCTTCTTTCGCTACATCTGGCCTGCTCTTCACTTCCATTGGATCCTGTAAGATGGGTGACAGCTGGAGATTATTTTTTGGTTCTTGGGACATGGCATTTTGTCTTTCCCAACAACACAAGTTCCTTCCATTGTGCTTCTGAGGGGATTTCATAGTCTATCATTTCTTCAATCAAAATTTCTAGGTCGATGCACATTGCGTAGGACATGATTGGCACGCTGAATTTCACCATTTTGAATTTGTTCAGAATTTCGAAATCAGTAGCTAAATGTTCTACTAAGCTAGGACCTTTCAGACTTTCCTACATATCTTCAAACCTGGAATGGTCCATCCTACATTGCATGAGAAGAGTGTGATAATCTTCCTACTTTTATAATGAGCCTTTGCCATCCCAGAATGAGAGGAGGCCTTTAGCAAACAATTGTTCAAAGGTGTCTTTAAACTCCTGTATGCTAAGGTCCATTTGCCCAGCTTTGTTCTGAATCGATCTGAGTAGGTTGTGTTTGACAATTATTCTCCTGGCTGAAATGATTAAAGTGGTCCTGTCTTTTACACCAATGGTCTAAAGATTGGCAGTTGGTATGGAATTTAATAAGTCGATGTCATTTTGATCCCATTCCGAGGGCTTCTTCGCTAGTACTTCATTTACAACAGCACATTTGTTCCGATCTGTAGCAGCCATGTTGTCTTTATCATTGATAAAGTTCAGATAACTTCTGAATTTAGCAGCTTCCATAGCAATCGTGTCCCATATCACATGTTTGTCTCCCTGCAATAGCATTTTACCTTTCAATCTAGTTTTTAGCTTATTCACTCTTTCCTACAGGTCTAGGTTTTCTCTGTGGAGTTGAGCTAATTTCTCATCCTTCACCTTCGCCTCTTGTTTCAACTTTTCTAAATTTTCGTTTAGATTCTTGATCTCGCCTATTTTCAAACTTATCTGGGACATAGCCTGAACTAACCCTTCAGCATTTGATCCAACCTCCACATTGGTAGGTATGATAATCTCCATATCTAATGTTGTCGCCTGCATCTGTGACCAACTTTCTTTCTCCTTCTCCAATTGCAACACTTTAGCCTTGTAGTCTAGAGCCTCTTGTCTAAAGGTTTCCTTTTCCATCTCCAAAGCAGTTAACTATGTTGTCTGTGGATGGTTTTTAGGTGACATCTTCAATATTTTCTTCAAACTTTGGATCATTTTATCCTTTTCGTCCAAAGAGACTTTCACCCCCTATGGACCTTCAGACTCTAATCTTTTTACCTGCATCATCCAAGCTTTGTTCGACACTTTCTCTTGTTTCAGTTGTCCATCAAGTTTCAATACATGTGTTGTCAACCTTGCAACTTTTAGAGATAAGTTTAGGTAATCAGTGTACAACATATCACTAACATTTACGTGGAATTTAACTTTCTCAGGAGCGTCGATGTTCTCATAGTGTACCTTGAACTTGGATACCTTATCATTATCAGCCACTGCAATGTTGAATGTCTTCTTCTCGACATCTATGACTGAGAGTAGGTGAGATTTGCACTGTGATGTCCCTTCTACTTCAGGAAAAAGCTCCTTTATCTCACTATTGGCCATACTCCCTTTCATAGCATACTGATGTAGAAAGTATTCCTTAGATTGATAAACCATCCCAGGAGTCTGGCCAAATACATGCTTCCTACTGCTGAAGACCTTCATGTTGCCTTCGTTTTGTGGTTTGTTTTCAAGATTTATCTCTTCGTTTTGGATCTTGGTATCTACCATCTCCATGCACATCTTTTCATTATGTTCTTCCTCTTCCAAGTCAATAATTTGAGAAGGTGATATGACTCTCATTTTCTTGAGTGTGTCTTGTTGGTTTCTAGCCCCTAGGGCTTATAAACTACTTCTCTTATTGAAGATGCTCATTTTAGGAGCCTTGATAATCAACCTGGTGAGGGTTTTTGTGCTGAGCTTTGCTGGGAAGTAATCTCTGTCTACTTTGCTTGATCATGCAGCATGATGACCTCCATTTCTATGCAAGTCTCTAGATTGGCCAATTTATCTAGTTCTTCAACGTGATTGTGTTCATAAGGGCCTTGTTTTCTCGCCAATCTCCTCTTTGATATAACCTGATGTGGATCATATCTTCTTCCTTGCAATTGTGTGAACCCAAATTCATTTAGTTTAGACTAAATTTGAGGCAAACAAGACTTGATCTTCACCACAAAAGGACCCACCATGAATGGGAGTTTCATATTTGAAGACTTGTGAGCTTTGAGGAAGTGTTCAGTCTCTGAGATGATCCTTTGTCTTATAAATTCCAAAGAAAATATCCTGGAAGTCAGGAAAACTGGTAAAAGGTGAGGTCTTTTTTGGAATCCATATACCCAAATCATGGTGGACTGAGTGAAAAACATCCAGTCTCCCATCGCATTCTCTGGACTCGGCTGCAACGAACTCTTCATCTCTTCCGAGACTCTTGGAAAATCTGAACCGAAAATGAGACTATATATTTTGGACATGATTTTGTTGATGAAGATGAGCATGGTGATCTTTTTACACTCGATCGAAATAAATGCAACTTCAAGAAGATCGGTATTGTTAGATCCTAGAAACATTCTCAACATATGAGAATAGTATCTAAAATGTCTTAACGAACTGAAATTAACCATTTGTTGATGTATATTCTCCGCAATAAATTCATCGAAATTGACACTGACTGACTGCTCAGACTAGAATAAAATTAACAAGATCCCTAGCATAACCTCTACCACAAACTTGTCAAATTCTAGACATAGAATTTGACTCAATAGAGAACAAGCCCACTGGAATTCGACGATCATAACGCTTAGATTGGCAGGCAGGGATAGACTTTTTGAATGATGTTCCGGTTTGACTATGGTTTGCAGAAACAAGGTTTTTACCTCGGGCAAGCATTCTCTATAAATCATAATCATCCTCTATTCCTCAAAGGGTTCTAACACTATAGGGGAGGCATCTAATATATTTAGGGCATGTCGGAGTGAGGGACCATCTAATTTACATAGGACTTATGACCCTAATTTATTTAAGATGACTCTTTCTCCCTGGGAATATCTCTCCGCACACCAACTCACAAATTCGAGGAATGGGAAAATTGTTTCTATGACATAAGGGGAGAAAGAGGCTTGAGCCGCTTCAAGAAAGGATATGTGGGATCCAATGTTGTTTAGAAAATTCACTTTAGACACAGAAACGGGTGAGACTATCGTCACTGTGTCGAAAACGTCAAAATCTCTGTCAATTAGGGAAGCCTCCCTGGAGGGAGTATCTGGTTCACTCACGGATAAAACAACAGAGTTGGAAGACATTGTGAATAATACCTGATAAGCGGCGAGAAAACTGGTCTGGTTCAGTTCTGAATTTCAAAATTTGGATAGAATCTTTGCGGCAAATCTTCGAACATTTAACTGCTTCAAATACTCATAGAATAATGCCTGGGGTCCCTCATTTTATAGGTGTCTATTACCATCGGGGTTTGGATAAAAGAGGTTTTCTATGAACCACCCTTAGCCCCGATGTGTCTCAGAGCACGTCGTGTGTCCATGATTTAAACCAAGGCAGTTTTCCCCAATCCACCCCCTGTCAGCTAATTCGCATACTACTTTGATCGTTGAATTATACCTTGGCCATTGATCTGGGTCATTTCAAGATCTACGGTCAGCATCTTTCCCGACAAATTTGACATCGAAGGTTGAAAAAGGTGGTTTTGGTCAGACAACCCTCCTTTCTTATGTGCTTCTTAGGGCGCCACGCATCCTGCAAAAAACCATGACGATTTTCCCCGGCCCACCCTCGATCGATTAATCTTTGTGCTAGTTGTATCTCTGATACACGTCTCGACCATTGATCCGGCTCTCTTTTGAGATCGACGGTCTGTTGATTTTTATTATTCATATCTCCACTATTTCGTCCAAACGCCGCCAAATATAGACAAGTCCTCTAAATTTATCACAGCTCTGTGGCGATTTAATCCATCATAAAATTTATGAAACTCGGACACTAGCTGGGAATTATATGGTGATAACACTATTAAAACTATCATTGAGGTTATATCTGATGCCATCTACAAATTCATGCAATATGTCATTCAATTGGGCTTTGAATGTTTCAGTCATCTGTAGAATTTCTTTGAGCGTTTGAGAGAAAATAACCATTGGAAACACCACATAAAATATAGCAAAAGAAATCTCTTAAAATAATTTATCCAGTGGTATTGATATAGTAGCAATATGACCACCCTCTGAAAAGTTATAAACTCTACAATCCTGCTGTCATCGCGAAAAACCCCAAACAATTGTTGATTATAAATTAGTGATATATTCAGTTCCAGAGCTCTGATTTGGACTATTTGTTTTTTGAAATTGGATGAAATTGTGAGAGTAACTCATATCTGCAATTTGTTTTGAAAAATTCATCCCCAGATGCTACATAATCAGAAAAATCATGTGGTCGTCCAGGGAAAAAAAACCCTAAAAATTACATATTTTAAAATGCAAACAACTTGACTTCCCGGACTCTGTTTCAGATGATTTATTTTTTAACTTGGGTTTTTTTCTGAGAGGAACTCATATCTACAACCATTTTTTGCAATTTTTGCACCAAATCCTACAGAAATCGTCTGGAATGTCGTGGCCCTCTTTTTTTAAAAACAAATAAATCTGCAAAATTAAAAATATTTGCCCACACTTCCTGCCAAGGAAAGTGCTCTAATACCACTTTTTAATTTCCTGAATAAATCTGAAGATAAATCTCAAAATAAACCCACAATATCAACAAGAATAATCTAAACCATTCACCAAATACTGAACACAAGAACTAGTCAAAACCCTTGAGGTAGGGTAACACCATAGAATGGATCCTATTATGGAACGGATCCTCTCATGTTCACTTGCCTCTTCGAGGGGGATTCCTCCTATTGAGCTATTTCTCCAAATAAAAATTTATCTTCATATAACATTGCATTGCTTGAACCCCTTTATATAGTGCTACAAACCACCTAAGAACATTCTAGAGGAGGAACCTTCTAGAAGTATCACCTTCTAGTAAGTCCTCCTACATTTATTATATCTAACTACCATAGTTGGCCTTATTTAATACTATAGTGGACCTGTAATGTCCTCGGCCATCCACATGCCACTATCGAGCAATGCTACCAAAACACCTTGTCTTCAATAGACTAGCTCTGATACCAATCTGTAACGTCCCTGACCATCCACAAGCCACTACCAAGAAACACTACTTTTGAACATATTTATACATAACATGCATATTTAATGAATTTAAAACCATTATCACAATAATCACAGAATTACTGCTACCACACGGAATCAATGGAATTAACAACAATTCATACATGCAACGGAATACATGATAACATTCAAGAATCACAAACATGCATAGCATACATAATTAAGCACAAAATGATACTTATCTTTTAACTGGCGTAAATCCACCAACTGCATGAAGACCTTCCACGAACCTCCCATCCTTAGAATGCACTATTCATCACTCTCAGCAGTAGGTCACCCCCGAGTTGGGACTAAGCTCCATCAGGCAAGGGATTTCTAGGCTAGGCAAGGTCAACAAGGAAGTCACACAGTTTTAGAGGAAGGATTCTCTCCCAGAAGCCACTTATGCCCACTTCTCATAGACTCTCATTCCCCACATGCCTATCCCACCCCAAGAGTATACACCTTCACTATCACACAGTCCATCGTATGCTTCACCTCCCTTGCCTTGGGTTTCAACAATAGGACGAACCAAAATTCACAGAGCTTTGTAGAAACTACGAGACTCCCTCCAGGAGGACTCACCTCCTCAACACACTCTCTCACCCAGAGATATTTTCTCATGGGACTGACAACCTGCCTCTTCAATCTACAACTACTTCTCTCACCTAGAGAGAAGGTTTCCCACATGCCTGACAGCTTGCTTCTTTAGTCAATCTTCGACTCAGTTTCAGCACAGTGAGGACAACAACCATTAGTCAATACAACTTAGGAAAACAAAAGGAAACCACCCAAAATGGTAATCAGTCAAACACTAAGACATATTAAGGCTCGGGCGATTACAGGATGTGTCGGCTTCACAACAAGCAACACAGGTCAGCTTCATGGATCTAGGTTTTCAAAGGTGCATGGCTATGCAGAGGTCCAATGCAGAGGAAAAATGGGTTCAGACTGGAATCCAAACGAACTTGGGCGGAGGATGTGTTAGTACTAGAAGTCACCTCTGGATTGTGGAAGAGGTAAGCCCAGTACCCATCAGTTTTATGTAACAATGAATAAATGTAAGGGTCGTCCAATGGAAACAGTCTTGGGATTATAGCTCTTTAACTCAGAAAAACTAGGTCGGCATTCATAAGCATATGAGGTCTTGATCTAAATTCAGTCAGTAAGTTGTAGTAAAGGGTGAGTAGGGGCGAGAATGGGTGAGGAAATGTAGAGGTCTGCTATGGACATCAGGTCTTCCAGCAGCCTAAGGAGGAAAATCTTTGAATACAAGATCTTCTTGAACCCAAAACTTCAGGAAACTGAAAACGTCATAACAATATTGCAATCAAACATACATTACAATGTAGTCACAACAACTCGACTGGATTGTCCTTGCTCAAGTCTTCAATATCAGAAGAAAAAGAGATGATAGGAAAGTTGACTGTCATTAAACAAGAAGTCTCAAAAGGCAACTCATAACTAGAGAACTAGAGGCTTCATTAAAACTTTACAATGCAGGAGCTTAGCTCAACCATCGACCATGACAAAATATCAAAACTAAGTATTTATACTCAAAGCAACTTTCTCCCTTCAGAGGTGCACTCTGGTCATTGCATTCAAGGCTTGGCGTCTGCTTCTTCTTATGTTAGGTTGCACTTGCATTCTTCTCTCAAACGCGAGATTAGATCGGTATGGGGTTCACAAGAAAATCCATGAAAGGAAACTTCTTGCTGACAATCTGCCCCTCACGGACGACTCTTCCATGCTTTCCATTTATGTGGTGAAATGAGGTTTCAACCACCTTCCCCATTTTCATTAACTACTTTCATCAGGATTAGGGCAAAGCCTGACACCCATGAATTCTCTAGACAAACTCATAATTCCTTTAATCAATTCTGGAGCCTCGATTCCACGCAGATATTTCTCTGTGACCAAATCAAACACTCTTATCTCTTGCACAGCCCCCTTTGTTTTCCCCACACGACCGCGGGCTGTGACCTCATGCTTATCTGATGTGAAATCTCAAGATTTCGTGTTTCGGGAGTTTTCACTCCCCTTGACTTCCAACATCACGATGCCCGAAATCATGAAACTACCTTTGAGATCAATGATCGGTCTTGCTTTAAAATGGATGGCCACGATCCTTTCCCTAACACACGAAATTCCAGCTATGCAATGAGCATTGGCACCTCTTTCTGGACCTGATTCCCATGTGATCAAGTGTTAAAACCACGGGCCCAATTCTTGGGCATTTCACAATTTCACGTTTCGGGGTTTTGCACCATGTTCCACTTCTGAAACTTGATCCATGAAATCGCGATCCTGTTGATCTGGTGCCACACGTCCCTTAATTTGAACAACCCAGATTGAAACGATTGTCTTTTCGGGTATCGAGATTTCGGGCTATGGATGCACCTTTACGACAAGAATCTTGAACTCTCAATTCGCGATCCTCCAATATTTGTTGATGTCATATCAATGGCCCTCGACTCCTCATGATCGGACGAACCAGATCTTCCCTTTCGGGAATCGAGATTTTGTGATCCTTGCTAAACAATTATACAACATTGAACTCTTGATTCCCACGCCCGCTTGATTTGATTCCATATTAGACCACTCTCAGTGTTTCAGCCCATGACAATGAAGACTTGGATGACATGGCTGGACAACGAAAGGATTAGTGATAGAGGCTGAGGGATTGAACTTTCAAAACAGAAAGGGCAAGAAGAAAATGTCTATGCCAACTACAAAAGGGGAAAAATAAGGACATGGCCGACAAAAATAATGAAAATGGGGAAAGGGTACAGACTCGGGTAAATAGACACATGCCTATGGGCCTTGAAAAATTTATGTGATAACATTTGGCTCCACAAGGGATGGCATGCTCCCTGTGAGATGCCAAGAACAAGTAGTTCAAGTGCCTTAGTTGTTGGGTTATGGAGTTGATCTCAAAACATTCCACTGAGGACTACAGGCCGCCAAGAACACTATCCTAAAAATGAAAGAAAACACACATGGGCTCCAAAGGAGCTTATTTATGTACATCCCTAGACTAACTGATTTTTTACATAGTGCTAGGTGAAGGCAAAGTTCCACCAGAGCCAGTCAAGCAGCTTCCTAACTGGAAATTCACTGACTTTGTCAGTGATCAATAACAGATGATACAACCGTGATAGGAAAACGATTATATCCTTCAACTTCTCTCCAAAGGCTGAAGTTGAGATAAAGTAGGGTGGCTCCAAGATATGAAGGAAATGCCACTCCAAGTACTCGCTGACAGGCTCATAGAATGAGTGGAAAACTCCAAAAAGTTTGCAACAAACAACCCGTTTTGCTCCACATCTATTCACACAGGGTTGAATATCTCTGGTAAGCACAGGTGGGTGAACATTTGATGCAGGCTGACTGGCCCCAAGTGATGGTTGCTCACTAATAGGCTTTGGATAGGAGATAAACTTCCCCTCTATCTCTTCCTCTTATTCATGGATTTCCCAAGGATTAGATTCATAATCATCATAAACAGGGCCCATGGTAAAACTCTTTTCTTCAATCTACTACTCAGTGACTTCTGTAGGCTAAGGATGGTTGATTTCCTCACAATCTTTCTCTTTATTGAACAGAGGATAAGACTTTATTGTATGTTCTTGGAAATCCTGCATAGCTAGCTCAAAATTTGGTTCATAGTTGTCATACATAGGCTGGTTGGTGCCAAGTGAGATCTGCTTGTTTACAGGCTCTGATTATGAGATCAACTATGCATTTATCTTCTCCCTTTCTCCTTCATGATTTTCCCAAGGATCATATTCACAATCATAATAAACAGGAACCACGAGAGAGCACTGCTCTTCGTCATCTTCAATAGGATATTCATCCCAAGTTGTTTTTTCTTGGCCAGTATCCGAAATCACTTCTTCTTCAAAAGCAGAGCTGCCAAGAACCTCTTTTTAGAGGACCAGAATATCCTTTACATCTCCGTAAGAGCAGCAAGCACAATCTGCCTTCAATTCCTCTATTATTGCAGAAAGTGATTGTATCAACTCCATCATCTCCTCTAGGGAATATCCCTCATCCTCACAAATTTCATTTGAAATAGTCATATATTGATCACTGTCCTCATATTCCTCACAACAACTATGATAAATAAACTCAGAGGAATAAAACTTTCAAAAAATTCTATTGAAAGATGCATGAAATCCTCTTAGGGAGGAAATTCTAGCAGGAGGTAAGGAGTGATACCACTGATGAGCATCTCCTGCTAATGAGAACATGCACATCTTCATTAATACATCTTCATGATGTATCTCCCACTGATGCATGAGTTCATGAAACTCATGGAGGTGTTGAGAAGGGTTGTCCTCTTTACACTCTCTAAATATGGGAAAATAATCACTCCATTCATTTGGAGTAGGAACAACATTGAGAAAACCAAGAACAACAGAGAAATTAAAGGGAGAAAACCTTCGAGCCAGGATTTTTTCCATTTCAAACGAGTGGAGTCACGAATCGATCCTTTAACCATGCAGTCGCCAGGTGAATGATATGAAAAATGAGTGTGTTTGGTCTTTGTTCACCATCAAAGAATATATCTAAACATTTTGTTCTCCCAGAGGTTGTAGTTGTAGGCAGCCACATTGCAACAATGGATTCAAGACAGTGGAGTCGCCAGCTGCAAGCTCAATCTTCAAAGGTTTTGATGTCTAATGCACCTTCAGAATCAAAATTTCATTGTCATTCTACCCAGGGAAAATATTCAATTCATCCCCAACAACGACGCCGGAAATGTTAGCACCAGAAGTCACCTCTGAATTGCGACAGAGGTAAGCCCAGTACCCATCAGTTTTATTTCACAATGAATAAATGTAAGGGTGGTCTAATGGACACAGTCTCGAGATTATAGTGCTTTAACTCAGAAAAACTAGGCTGGCATGCATAAGCAGATGAGGTCTTGATCTAACTTCAGTCAGTAAGTTGTAGTAAAGGTTGCGTAGGGGGGAGAACGGGTGAGGAAATGTAGAGTTTTTCTATGGACATCAGGTCTTCCAACAACCTAAGGAGGAAAAGCTATGAATACAAGATCTTCTTGAATCCAAAACTTCAGGAAACTGAAAACATCATAACAATATTGCAATCAAACATACATTACAATGCAGTCACAACAACTTGATTGGATCGTCCATGCCTGATTCTTCAATATTAGAAGCAAAAGAGATGATAGAAAAGTTGATTGTCATTAAACAAGAAGTCTCAAAAGGAAACTCATAACCAAAGAACCAGAGGCTTCATTAAAACTTTACAATGCGGGAGCTTAGCTCAACCATCAACCATGACAAAATATCAAAACTGAGTATTTATACTCAAAGAAACTCGTTCCCTTCAGAGGCACACTATGTTCATTGCATTCAAGGCTTGGAGTCTACTTCTTCTTCTCTCAGGGTGCACTTACATTCTTTTGTCAGATGCAAGATCGGATTGGTTTGGGGTTCACAAGAAAATTTCAGCTGACAATCTTCCCTTCACGGTCGACTCTTCCATTCTTTCCATTTATGTGGTGAAACGAGGTTTCAACCACCTTCCCCATTTTCATTAACTACTTTTATCAGGATTAGGGCGAAGCCTGATGCCCATGAATGCTCCAAGAAAACTCATAATTCCTTTAGTCAAGTCTGGAGCCTTGAGACCATGCAGATCTTTCTTTGTAACCAACTCGAACACTCCAATCTCTTTCGAAGCCCCCTTTCTTTGCCCCACATGACCGTGGGTTGTGACCTCATGCTTATCCGATGCGAAATCTTGAGATTTCACATTTTAGGAGTTTTCACTCCCCTTGACTTACAACATCGCGATGCCTGAAATCGCAAAACTGCCTTTGAGATCGGCGGTCGGTCTTTCTTTAAAATGGACAACCACAATCCTTTCCCTGACAACACGAAACACCAGCTATGCGATGAGAATTGGCCCCTCTTTCTGGACCTTATTCCCATGTGATCAAGTGCTGAGACGATGGGCCCAATTCTCAGGCATTTTGTGGTTTTGCACCATGTTCCACTTCTGAAACCTGATCCGTGAAATCGCAATCTTGTTGATCCAGTGCCACGCATCCCTTAATTTGAATGACCTAGATAGAAACCATCGGCTTTTCGGGTATTAGGATTTTGAGCTATGGATGCACCTTTACGACAAGCATCCTAAACTCCCAATTTGCGATCCTCCGATATTTTTCGATGTCAGATCAATGGCCCTTGGCTCCTCACGATCGAACAGACTAGATCTTCCCTTTCATGAATCAGGATTTCACGATCCTTGCTGAACAATTGTACATCATTGAACTTGTGATTCCCGTGCCCTCTTGATTTGAGTCCATATTAGACCGCTCTCAGTGTTGAAGTCTGTGACAATGAAGACTTGGAAAACATGGTTGGAAAATGAAAGGATTAGTGATAGAGGCCAAGGGAGTGAGCTTTCAAAACAAAAAGGGCAAGCAGAAAATGGCTATGTCGACTACAAAAGGGGGAAAATAAGGACATGGCCGAAAAAAATAATGAAAATGGGGCAAGGGTATAGACTCGAGTAAATAGACACATGCCTATGGGCCTTGACAACTTCATGTGATAACAGGATGGAAGAATGGGAACACGAACCCCCAACATGATTTGACTCATGGGTTACTGGTTTCCAGGGTCCATGATGGATGCCCCCAGTTCATGATTAGACAGTGGATAGAGAATGGAAAGAGAACCCCCATGGAGAATGGCCAGCAAACCCCCAACACGAGCTAACTCTTCAGCTTTAATTACATGTGCTAGGTTGACACATGTCTTCCTAGAGCTACATGCACTCCACTTAGCATACATTCCTTTTCCAGGAACTTAGGACAACACTTGGTCAATTCCCACCTTATCCTTTAGGAAATAATAATAAATTATTATCCCCTTTAGAGGTAATCCCCCTAGCTTAGCCCCTAGGCTCACACACTTAGCCTCCTCCCTTACCCAACCTTGTGGAATCTTAGTACCCCATCACTCTTTATTCATGGTCGTTCTACGCGCAGCGATGTGTATATTTTATTAATGATTTTCATAATTACATATACAAAATTAGGCTCATGGCCTTAAGAATCTAGGCTCTCTGGCCTATTAACATTATACCTTTACCAGATTATAATTTCTCAGCTCACCAACCTAGAAAACATGTTTACAATTTCATAATATAACTAGGGCACGTCCTTGGGGTATTACAATCCCCCCCCCCTTATTTTTTCATTATCCTCAGTGCAACTTTTACACAACATCAACAAGACTTCCAAAATATTCAAAAATATGCGGATATTATTCCTACATAGCATCCTCATGCTCCCATGTCACGTCCTCAGGACTATACCAGGTCCACTGGAACTTTACAAGCCCTATGGCTCGATTCCAGAGCTGTTTGCTTTTCCAGTCCAATATATGCACCGGGTGCACTTGCAAGACACCTTCTTGTTCCACCTTAATCACATTCCAATCAATCACATGATTAGCATCAGGTATATATTTATTAAGCAATGAAACATGAAACACATTATGTAAAGTCATGGATGCAGGCAATGCAAGCATATATACAACCGGTCCAATCCTTTCTAGGATTTCAAACGGCCCACAAAATCTGGCTGCCAACTTGGAACAGTTCCCTAGCTTCAGGGAACTTTTGTTAGCTTTCACTTTCAATAAAATATGTTCTCCCACTTTAAACTCTCTGTGGGTTTTTTTTTTATCAGTATAACTTTTTTGCATGTCTTGGGTAGCCTTCAATTTCTTCTTAATCTTCAGCATTTTCTCTTCTATTTCCTTGAGCAACTCTAGCCCAACTATTGCTCTGTCAGCTGGGTTATCCCAAATTACTAGGGTGTTTCACCTTCTACCATACAATGCTTCAAATGGGCTCATCTTTAGTGATGCTTGATACCCATTGTTGTAGGAAAAATATACCAAATGTAGGTAGTCTTCCCATTTAGACGGGTTGTCCATCACATACATCCTTAGTATGTCTTCTATCACTTGGTTCACCCTCTATGTCTACCCATCAGACTCGGCATGATATGTTGTGCTAAAGTTCATATTCGTTCCGAACCCCTTGAATAACCCTTTCCAAAACTTTGAGGTAAATTTTGGGTCTCTGTCAGACACAATTGTCTTGGGAATACAATGCAATCTTGCTACTTCCCTCATATAGATATCAGCCACATGAGTTGCCTTGTGAGTAGTCTTCAATGGAATAAAATGTGCATCTTTAGTAAGCTTATCCACCACCACCATGATGGAATCATGTTGCTTGTTTGCTCTGGGTAATCCTGTGATGAAATCCATTGTCACCACTTCCCACTTCCACTCAGGAATGGGAAATGGTTGTAGCAATCTTGTTGGGTTCCTATGTTCATCCTTGACCTTCTGACACTCCATCCATCTAGCAAGGTATTATGCAATTTCCTTCTTCATACCTGGCCAAAAGTAATGGCTCTTGAATGTTTCTATTGTTTTCTGATATCCAGGGTGTCCAGCATAAGTCACATTATTCATTTCTTTCAAAATCATAATTTTCAATTCCTGGACATTAGGTACATAATTTTTGTTTTTATACAAGAGTGTTCCATCAACCTCCAATTTATAATTTTCTACTTTTTGTGGCATCTCACCTTGCTGTAGCTTTGCTACCAATTCCATGTGTTGCAAATCTACATTTACAACTTCAAAAATGATGCCTTTAATATCAGTTTCATACATGCTAATGGCCATAGCATGTAGTTCATGCATTCTTCTGCTGAGTGCATCAACCACTTTGTTCTCCTTTCCTTTGATATGCTTGATATTAAAGTCATACTCACAAATAAATTCTAACCACCTACTCTTCCTATCATTTAAGGTTGGTTGATCAAATAGATACTTCAGACTATGATGGTTTGTCCTGAGTTCAAATTTCTTTCCCATGAGGTAATTTCTCCATTTCTTTAGAGCGTGCACTATGGCTGCCAACTCCAAATCATGAGTTGCATAGTTCTTTTCATGCTCTTTCAATTTTCTGGACTCATAACATATTACAAGTCCATTATGGCTGAGGACTCCTCCCAGTCCTTCTTTGCATGCATTTGTGAAAACACGAAATCCACATTTGGATCTGCAATCCTCAAGATTGGAGCACTAGTTAACAACTTCTTCAATTGATGGAAGCTTCTCTCACAATCTTATGTCCATTGAAATTTCTTCTCCTTCCTTTGCAAGGAAGTGATAGGGTGATTTATCCTTGAGAATCCTACAATGAACCTTCTATAATAGCCAACTAGATCCATAAAGGATCCGACTTATGTTACATTCTTTGGCACTTCCCACTCACTAATGGATTCTATCTTCTTAAGATCCATAGCTATCCCATCTCTTGAAATGATATGCCCCAAATAATGGATTTTCTTTTGATAGAATGAGCACTTGCTCAATTTAGCATACATTTGGTGCTCTCTTAGCACTTGCAACACCATCCTCAGATGTTTTTCATGCTCTTCCTCTAACTTGGAATACACCAAGATTTCATCCAAAAATACTATGACAAACGTGTCTAGATATTCCCTGAATACACCATTCATTAAACACATGAAAACAGTGGGTGCATTTGTTAACCCAAATGGCACCACTGTGAATTCATAATGACCAAACCTTGTTCTGAAGGTAGTCTTGTTGATGTCTTCATCCCTTATTTTTACCTGGTGGTATCCTAACCTGAGATCTATTTTTGAAAATATATTGGTATCCTTCAATTGATCAAAGAGATCATCAATCCTTAGTAAAGGATACTTGTTCTTAATGGTCACTTTGTTCAATTGTCTAAAATCAATGCACAATATTAGGGTTCCATCCTTCTTCTTCATGAATAGGACTGGGTCACCCCAAGGTGACACGCTTGGGTGTATATACCTCTTCCTTAAAAGTTCTTCAAGTTGCAGTTGCATCTCTTTCAGCTATGGTGTACTCATTCTGTAAGGAGCTTTTGATTCTAGAGTTTCTTCAGGCATCAAGTTTACAAAAAAGTCAATATCTCTTTTCAGGGGTAGTCCTGGTACCTCCTGGAATACATATTCAAAATATTTTAGTACTGCATGGTCCTCAAGATTTGATACTTTATCCGTAGGTGCCTCCTCCATGTGGGCTGCAAATAATTGAGAACCTTTCCTGTAGGACTTCTTCAACTGCATTGTTGATATTTCCCTAACAACAACTACTCTGGGAATTCCTTGGACTGTTCTCTGATTCCCCTCCTAATCCAGGCAAGTGAATGCCTTGTTACGACAGTCTGGATGGCATGGTGTTGGTCCAACCAATCCATCCCAATTAGACAGTCATAGGAACCTAAAGGTAAAATTTTTAGTTCATCCATTGTGCTCAGTCCATTCATGTCCACTCGACATGACTTAACTAATTCAGTAAATTTTATTTCGGCTCCTATAGCCAGCAGCACTAACCAATATTTTCTATGCTTTCTTCTTGGTAAATGAAAACTTTCCACCACTCTAGGATCTATATAACTATGACTAGCCTCTGAATCAATTAAAATAGTAAAGGCATGGTTGTTGATCATACCTTCCACTTCAATCATGTGTGATTGAAACTCAGCTTGGTTGTTGTCCAGGGCCACATAGATCCTTGGTATTCTACTACCCATATCATCCATTGTTTCTTCCTGCTGTACATTGTGGACAGTTCTCATCTTGTCACTTCTGTGGGGGCAATCTCTATACCTATGATTTCCTTTACAACCCCAAAATTACATAGGTGTCTGTCTTGGAAATTTCCCACCTACTTCAGCCTTCCTGGGCTCTCTAAAAGATGGTTTTCCTTGAGGATTGTTTCTGAAAAAGGATGTCTTAGATCCCTTATTCCTCTGATCCATCTTGAAATTCTTCTTGTCTTCCCAAGCCTTTTGAAAAGTGGGCTTTTCACTGTGTTGCTCATATAATCATTTTTCTCTCTATATGGTTTCTTCCATAGTCTTAGGATCATCATACTAGATCTTGTCACCAATGGAAGATGGAAGTCCACTCATATACCTTTGAATTTTGACAGTCTCATCCTTGATGAAAGGAACGTACTTCAGCAATTCCAAAAACCTTCGTTCATATTCATCAATGGAAATGCTACCCATCTTGAGTTCAAATAACTCTTTCATCTTTTTGTCATAGTATCTCTTAGTCAAGTATTTATTTTTGAAATACTTCTTGAATTCCATCCAAGTAATATCTTTCTCTTTAATGTGTTGCACCTGCACAAGTTGATTCCACCACATGGATGCTTTTCCTTTCAGTTGATACATTGCAATTCTTCCTTCTGCATGAGGGGAATAATTATACAATTGGAAATATTTCCTCATGCCAAGCAGCCATGTCTCAGAATATTCCTCCTTCTTGTGCTCTCCATCAAATGTAGGAGGTTTAATACTGTTCATCTCACCCTTCAGTTCATCCACTCCCAATCTCTTATGTTTTATGGTAGGAGATGGGCTTGAACTACTATGTGTTATCCTCTTGGAGTGCTTTGGGGAGTGACGATGATGCCTGCTAATGCTTCTTGATTTACTAGAGTCACTCTCCTTATCCAATTTCCTTTCTGTCCTTTCTAGGATTCACATCAACTTTAAGTTGAATTCTCCTTGTTGATTCCTGGCTTTCATGAGCTTTCTATTATCTTCTCAGTGAATCTGAACATCCTTTTGCAATATTTCAATGATTTTCATCATGTTTCCTTCCTTATCTATCTCTTCTCCATGCTCATTAGAGTTTGATCCTTCAACTCCCAGATGGACATCCATTCCTCTTGCTTCATTCTCTGAGCTAGAAGCATTTTGTGCCTCCTCTATTTTCTACACTCTGTGGAAATTTAGTTTAGTTCTGCCAATCGTTGACTCTGCAAACACAATGTGAAGTCAACCGAAATTTGTCAAGCCATCATCCCTTAACAAATTTCATGGCATTCATAAACCACTCGGATTCAAGAAATCGTTCAGTTTTCATTCTTTGTGATTCTCGTTCAATCAAGAATCCTCGCAGATTTCTTCTTTTTAAGCTCTGCTCTGCTATAATTTTCGGGCACTAGACCCTTTTTATTAGATCCTAATCCATGCAATTAAGGGATATGACCAAGCGCTAGATCGATAGTCACTTACTCAAAACTTCGGGCCTACGGCTTGGGAAGTATTCAAAGAACATCATAACAAATTTCCTATTTTTGAACTAACAAACTTGCGAAGTAGGGTGGATCAACAGTCCACATATACCCAGCATCCAACGAATGATACCCATTTTGTAATTCCATCATCAAGGCTTCATAACTTCGGAGCTTTGGGACTTCGGAATTTTGAGACTTCTGAGCATCGGAGGTTCAGAACTTCGGGTTTCGAAAGTTTTCTTGTTTTCTTCCTTCCAATCTCCGACTTCCGAACTTCTAGAATTATTTACCCTCCGGTTCCACATAGTACATATGTCACCATCTAAAGTGGTGGAAAGTGGCATGCCTAGGAAAGATCCATGTCACCCTTGGCAACATCATCCGGCCCCACTACGTTTTCTCCTTTCGCTTCGGAGCTTCGGACTTTGAAAGTTCGTGCATCAACACATCTCACTTCTTCTGATCATCGAACTCTGAAATTATGATCTGCTCTTCTGCTTGATCCAATGATCAAGCTCTTTTCCTCCTATCTACGATGTGGATCTCCCTTGGGACTTCGGAGTTTTGGGTTTCATACTTTTCTCTTATTTTTGCGTCAACTACACCGTCGTCGCGAAGTCCGAAGGCTTCTAGGTTAACCCTTCTGCATCTTCTCTAGATCTAACGGTCGTAAAGGATTTCCCTTCCTTCCGAACAGATCCTATGTCCCACATTAATATATGGACCAATACCACATCTGTAGTGGTTTTACAATACCGCTACACCTCCTAAGATTTGTAACATGGACAAGGAAACCTCTTGGCACTCATGTATGTCCTGAGGTTCGAAACTGGCTCGTCCAGACACAATTTCCACTTGAAACCTTGGATCCAAAGACCATTTATCCAGCCCATCCAGACTCATTTCTTGAAAACATTGGCTCTGATACCAATCTATAACGTCCCCAGCCATCCACATGCCACTTCCGGGCAACACTACCAAAACACCTTGTCTTCAACATACTAGCTCTGATGCCAATCTGTAACATCCTCGACCATCCATAGGCCACTACCGAGAAATGCTACTTTTGAACATATAGTATACATAACATTCATATTTAACTATTTTAAAACCATTATCACAATAATCACATAATTACTTCTACCACACATAATCAATAGAGTTAACAACAATTCATACATGCAACAGAATGCATGATAACATTCAAGAATCATAGACATGCATAACATACATAATTAAGCACATAATGATACTTGTCTTTTAACTGGAGTAAATCCACCAACTACATGTAAACCTTCCACAAACCTCCCATCCTTATACCACACTATTCATCACTCTCAACAGTAGGTCACCCTCGAGCTAGGACTAAGCTCCACCGGGCAAGGGATTCCTAGGCTAGGAAAGGTCAACAAGGAAGTCACATAGTTTCAGAGAAAGGATTCTCTCCCAGGAGCCACTTACACCCACTGCTCATAGAATCTCATTCCCCACATGCATGTCCCACCCCAAGCGTATACACCTTCACTGTCACACAGTCCATCGGATGCTTCACCTCCCTTGCCTTGGGCTTCAACAACAGGCTAGACTGGAATTATCAGAGATTTGTAGAAACTATGAGACTCCCTCTAGGAGGACTCACCTCCTCATCACACTCTCTCACCTGGAGAGAGTTTCTCACAGGCCTGACAACCTGCCTCTTCAATCCACAACTACTTCTCTCACCTGGAGAGAAGGTTGCCCACAGGCCTGACAGCCTGCATCTTCGGTCAATATTTGACTCAGATCCAACACAGTGAGGACAACAACCATTGGTCAATACAACTCAAGAAAACAGAAGGAAACCACCCAAAACGGTAATCAGTCAAACACTAAGACATAGCAAGGCTCAGGCTATTACAGGATGCATCTGCTTCACAACAAGCAACACAGTTTGTCTTCATGGATCTGGGTTTTCAGAGGTGTGTGGCTATGTAGAGGCAAAATAGGTTCATACCAGAATCCCAGTGAACTCGGGCAGAGGATGGAATAATGGGAGCACGAACCCCCAACACTATTTGACTCATGGGTTACTGGTTTTCAGGGTCCGTGATGGATGCCCCCAGTTCACAGTTAGATAATGGATGAAGAATGGAAAGAGAACCCCCATGGAGAATATCCAGCAAACCCCCAACACGATTTGACTCTTCATCTTTAACTACATGCACCTAGGTCGACACATGTCTTCCTAGAGTTGCATGCACTCCACTTAGCATACGTTCCTTTTCTAGGAACTTAGGACAACACTTGGTTAATTCCCACCTTAGCCTTTAGGAAATAATAATAAATTATTATCCCCTTTAGAGGTAAGCCCCCCCCTAGCTTATCCCCTAGGCTCACACACTTAGCCTCCTCCCTTACCCAACCTTGTGGAAGCTTAGTCCCCAATCACTCTTTCTTTATGGTCGGTCTACACACGGTGATGTGTATATTTTATTAATGATCTACATAATTACATATACAAAATTAGGGTCATGGCCTTAAGCATCTAGGCTCTCCGGCCTATTAACATTATAAGCTTACCAGCTTATAATTGCTCACTTCACCAACCTACAAAACATGTTTACAATTTCATAATATAGTTGGGGCACGTCCTTGGGGTATTACAGGACCTAGTCCACCTTACATTGAATGGCCTCCACTATTATCATTGTGGGCCCTTTCCCCCCCCTCCCCCCCTCCCCACCCCACTACCTCTCTATCTACC